>JAKSZT010054380.1:2513165-2541543 GCA_026826555.1 Tolypeutes matacus | reverse complement strand
CCAACCAACCAACCAACCAACCAACCAACCAACCAACCAACCAACCAAACAAGAAAAAGCAAGATCAGGTAGGATTTTGGTCAAAGGTAGAGAGTCCTCTTTAAAAATGTAGATCCTGGAGTTAGACTGCAAGGTTTCAATTTATCTTCTGTATGCCTAGGCCAATTCACCTGTAAAATGTATCAAAATCCCCAACTATAATTGTGGATTTGTGTATTTCTCTTTGTTGTTCTATGACTTTTTGCTTCATGTATTTTGAAACTCTGTAATTAGTTGAATAAATATTTAGAATTGTTATGACCTCATGGTGAATTGATACTTTTACCATTTTGAAATGAACTTCTGTTTACCTGGAAACATTCATTACTCTGAAATCTACTTTGATATTAATATATAACTTTCTTTTGTTAGTGTGAGTACTGTCTATCTTTTTTTATCCTTTTACTTTTAACCTATTTGTGTCTTTGTATTTAAAGAACATTTCTTGTAGGCAGCACATAGTTGGGTCTTGCTTTTTTATCTAATGTGATCATCTCTGCCTTTTATTTGGGATGATTACATTATTTACATTTAATGTGATTATTGATGTGGTTATGTTTGAGTCTTTCATTTTGCTATTTGTTTTCTGTTTGTTGCATCTGTTCTTTATTCCTCTTTTCTTCTTTGTCTTCTTTTTGGATTGAGTATTTTGTTAATGATTCCATTTTATCTCCTCAGTTGGCTTATTAGAAATGACTCTGTTTTGTTATTTTATTGTTTGATTTAGGGTTTATAGAATACATCTTTAACTTATCACAGTCTATCTCTAAGTGTTTTTATACCACTTCACTTATAGTATTGGAATCTTAAAATAGTATACTTCCATTTTCCCCCTCTTGCCTTTGGGGTTTGGTCATACACTTTATTTCTATGTGTTATTATCTCCACATCACATTATTATTATTATTGTTAGTGAGAACAAAATCTTATATATTTATTCATAGTTACACTTTCAGACCCTACTCATTCCTTTGTGCTGATCCTGATTTCCATGTGGTGTCAATTTCCTTCTGCTTTAAGGACTTTTCTTAATTAACATTTCTTATTGTGTAGGTCTTTCTGTGATGAATTCTTTTAGCTTTTTATTTCTGAAAATGTCTTTGTTTTACCTTTAATTTTTTTTTTTACCGGGAGGTCCCAGGGATCGAACCCGGGTCCCTCCATATGAGAGACGGACGCCCAACCAGTTGAGCCACATCCGACCCCTCTTACCTTTAATTTTGAAACATATTTTTTCCATATAGAATTCTAGAGTGACAGTTTTCTTCTTTTAGAATTTTAAAGATGTTGCCTTGTTTCAGACAAGAAATCTGCTGTCATCCTAGTCTTTGTTCCTTTGTACATAATATATCTTTTTACTTTGGCTGCTTTTAAGATTGTCTCTTCATCATTGGTTTTGAGCAATTTAATTATGATGTGCCTTGGTATAGTTTCATCATGTTTCTTGTGCTTTGTGCTTGTTGAGCTTTCAAATTTTGAAATTTCTGGCTATTTTCACTGTTCCCCTTTTTCTTTAAGGACTCCAGTTACATATATTTTAGACTATGTGTATTTGTCTCACAGCTCATTGGTGCACTATTCATTTCAGTGGTTGCTATTTTTTTCTCTCAAAGTTTCATTTTTAATTGTTTCTATTTCTACATCTTCTAGGTCACTAATCTTTTTGTTGTACACTGGATGGCTGTTAATTCCATCCAGTGTACTTCCCATTTCACACATTGTAGTTTTCATATCTAAAAGTGCAATTTGGCTCTATTTTATATCTTCCATGTAACTAATCTTTGAAAATAGATAATGCATTTATAATAAGTGTTTTAGTGTTTCTGTTTGCTTATCCTAACATGCCTTTGAGTTTTGGGTTAGTTTTGATTGGTTGGTTTTTCTTCTCATTATGGGCCATATTTTGTTCCTTCTTTGTCTGCTGGTAATTTTTGATTGGATGCCAGGCATTAAAAATTCTACCCTGTTGAGTGCTGGACAATCTGTATTTCTATAAATATTCTTGAGGTCTTTCTCGGAGGCAGTTAAGTTACTTGGAAACTATCTGATCTTTTTGGGTCTTACTTTTAAGATTTTTAAAGTGGGATTATAGCAGTGTTTAATCTCAGGCTAAATGTTCCTTGCTACTAAGGCAGGGTCCTTCTGAGTGTTCTACCCCATAACTCTTGAAATGTAAAGTTTTCCAGTCTGTCTTATGGGAACAGATATTATTCCTGGCTCTGTATGAGTACTGAGTACTATTCCCTCCTATCCTTTCCTCAGCCTTAGGTTAGTTTCTACTTGTCTATATGCTGAATATTCAAGGGGAGCCCTGTGCAGCTCTCCATCATTCTCTCTCTGTGATGCTCTCCCTTCTCCATTACTGCATCCTACAAACTCTAGTTGGCTTGGTCTCCCTGTTGCCTCAGCTCTATCTCTGCAACTTAAGGAGTCCTGGCTTCCCCTGATACCTCCTTCCTGCTCCATGGCCTGAGAGGCCCCTGGTAAGCTGGGGCAATCATAGGGATCACTTCATTTGTTTATTGTCTCTCAGGGATCACCATCCTCCATTACTTGTTGCATGGTGTCTTGGAAACCATTGTTTCATATATTTTGTCTATTTTTTAAATTGATTAAGACAGGAGAATAAATCCCTCTTGGTTAGAAGTGGAAGTCAACTTGCAATGTGTAGATAATAATAGCAATTCTCTCAGAGGGATAATATGTGCTTATCCATATAAAGTGCTTAGCCAGTCCTCAGGAGTTATTAAGTATACTCCATTTTACACCCCCCCCCCAATATTATTGCAGCTCCTATGCTATTACTTCTGCAACTGATGTTGTTACTACAATCTAACTGACAAGACTGGCTTCAAAAATACCCACTGATAAGTAACAGACCCTGACCAAGGTCTTCTGAGAGGGTTATAATTAAGGGCTTATCTGAGAAGTGGCGTGAGCATGAATCCTCTAATCTGAGCCTAGGTGGGCTGATCCAGAGCTAATCACTATACCATATGGTCCTGATTACTCCTTTGGTCTGAGAGATATCTCTTCCTGAAAGTTATAAAACTGTTAAAATGCAGCTTCCCTGCTATATAGTTTCCTCGACACAAGTTATGGCATCTGCCTTTCCCCTATTATCTCATCCTTAATGTTTTAGGATTGAGAGGAATGGGACAGGAAAGGGAGCTATCATGAACTGAGGGGCCACAGCATACCAGAAACTCTGCTAGATGTAAAAGAGCTGTTTCATTCAATTTTTGAGCCTTAATTTCATCAAATATAAAATGGAGATAATAGTACCAATCTTTCAGTGTTCTTGCAAAGATGAATTTTAAAATGTGCCTTGGTAGTGTTTGGCATAGTCTGTATTAATAAATTTCATCAATTGTTATTATCTTCAGAAAAGTCCACATAAGGTTAATATTATCCTTTCCATTTTACTAAATGATAAAATGTTCATATAGGGCAACTGACGGAACCAGCATTAGACAAGTTCCTACCTAAAACCCATCCACTCATTCATTCATCAGGGATTTACAGAGGCCCTACCATATTCTAGGCCTGGGGAATGAGGTTTCTTTTCTCACAGAGTACAGACAGACAAGTAAATTTATAAATGCTGTAAAATATTATAGGAGCATTGATAAACATATATGGGGAAGGAATTGATTTTACATGGTTTTGGGAGAGAGCATGTGTCATCAAATGCTTCACTTGAACTAAATCTTGAGATATGTTAGTACTTGTCCAATAGAAAGGGTAGGGGGAATTGATTCTAAGCACAGGGAATAGCATGAATAAAGGCCGGAAACATAAAATTCCCAAGTGGTCAGTATGTCTGTGTATTAGTCAGCAAAAAGTGTGCTGATGTAAAGTACCACAAATCTGTTTGCTTTTATAAAAGGTATTTATTTGGGGTAGAAGCTTACAGTTACAGGGCCTTAAAGAGTCCAAATCAAGGTACCATAAGAGGTACTTTCTCAGCAAATGTCTGTTGTCATGTGTTGAAGCAAGATGGCTGCCGATATTTGCAAGTGTTCAGCCTTCCTCTCCCTCTTAAGGCTCTGTAGGCCCAGCTTCTTCTCATCTCAGCTGTAGGCTGGCATAAGGCTTGACTCTTACGGCATCTCAGCCTCTCTGGTCTCTTCACAAGGTCAGCTGTAAACTATCAGACTAATGTCTCATCTCTCCCTGGGGCTCTAGCATCAAAACCAAGTTCTCTCCTCTGCCTTGTCTTTTTTTGTGTATCTACTTCTTTATGTTCTTGATTGATTGTCTGTTTACATAACCCACCAACAGGGTGGGTACTCAATCCTGCACACCCTAATGACATGGTCAAATCAAAGCCCTAATCTTGATTTAATCAAGTAAATGTAAAGTCTTTGAATTTAACACAATCAAAGGATATCATGCCCAGAGGAACAGACCAGTTAACAAATATAATCTATATCTTTTTTTTTGGAATTCATAAATAATATCAAGCTGCTGCAGTCTGGAATATAAAATACCAGCAGGACTTGATAAGTAAAGGGTTTGGAGGAGGAGGTTTTTGATGCCAAGAAAGGAGTTGGAATTTTATCTCTTAGGCCATGAGAAGCCATTGAAGGATTTTAAACTGGAAAGTACCTAACTCAGTTTTGCAAGTTGAAGTGAAAAATTTAAAATATCATATTCACATGTAACAAATAAAATAGTGTATATTTAGGACTGAGGAACTAAGTTCCTTAGTGCAGATGGCAGATGTAGGTTTTTGTTACTGTTGTCTACACAGGTGGGATTCTCTTCCAACTAGGGCAACTTGGACGAATATTCTCAGTATGTGATAGGGGAGGGCAATAACATGTGTCAGTTTAGGGTAGAAGGATAAGAAGCTATTCCTGAATGCAGAGAGCCTGAACCTGCAACCTCAAACCCTACTGCAGTGGTCCCAGTTCAGTTTGTATCAATACATTTTTGTCAAGTCATGTTGAAGGATCCAAAGTTCAGAACTTCCCTGTGGACTGTATGAAGGGGTGAGTCTTTCTTCAAACTTGCTCTCAGTCAGGTTTTCAACTTCTGAAAATTGTCTAAATGTCTTTTTCATTAATGGGCTTTCTCTTTACTATTATAGGTTATTATCATTTTTATACCCTTGATATATTTATTTCAGTTCACTCTTTTGAGCCAAAATCCCAGTTTTATTTTTATTTTTATTTTTTTTAGAAAAATTCTCTTTGTCTGAGTGGGGATTAATTGAAAGAGTGAAGCAAGGAGGCAAGGAAACCTATGTGGGGAAACTATGGATCACCTCATCCAGGTGAAATGACATGGACAGGAATCAAGGTAAGCTGGGTGCCTGGAAAGACGGGAGGGGTCTGGAGACGTTAGTGGGTGGAACACCCTGGTGAAATATGGGGGACAAGGGAGAGAGGGAAATGTCAGATAACTGCAAGATTTTGGATATGCTTGGCTGGGTTTGTGGGAAAACATAAGGAGAAATGAGTTTGGAGCATAATATAAGGAGATACATTTTGGACAATTTGAATTTTCAGTACTGTTGAGACATCCTTGTTGCAAGATTTGTTTAGAACTGGTACGCAGCAAAGAGGCACAAAGAGTATGGATTTATGAGTCTTCAGCTTATAATTTCTGATGATGTGGGACAGGATGAGATCACCAGATGGCTATGTAGGATGGAAAGAGAAGACAGGACCATCAGGCATGCAACCTTTCAGGGACAGGTTCCAGTGGTGGAAGAAATATCAAAGAGGTAGAGAATGCCCTAGGAGTGCTGTCACAGAAGCCAGGAGAGCAGAAAATACCAAAAAACCATACCATATGTGATGGAGAATTCACAAAGAATGATCTGAAAACAAATTCATTGGATTTAGAAATTAAGGGTTTAGTGCCGTTTTTAGCAGAAAGCTTCTGTTGGAGTGATTGGGGCTGGAAGCCTGCCTGTAGTAGGCAGAAAACATTAGGAAGTAGAGACAATGAATGTAGACAAATATTTTGAGTGGCTTGATTGTGAAGGGAAGGAGAGTGATAAGGTGGCAGCTAGAATGGAATTCCAAATCAAGAAATACATTCATTTAACTGTGAGAAACATAGGGAAGACTTGAGAATGTTTATAGATGATGGGAAAGGGGAGCATGAGAGAAAGAGGGTGTTTTAGTTTGCTAAGGCTGCTGGGAGCAATGTACTAGAAATAGGTTGGCTTTTATATCGGGAATTTATTAGGTTAAAAGCTTACATTGCTGAGACAATTGCTTGTCCCAAACAAGGCATCATCAAGAGATGCTGTCTCACTAAATTGCAGCTGTGGGCGATCAGGCATGTGGCAGGGCATCATGGCAGCTCTGTCAGTCTCTGACTTCTCCAGGCTTACTTTTTCCATGAGCTCAGCTGTGGGAAATCAGGCTTATGGCTCATCTCTCCCCTCTCCTCCAGGCCTCATTTCACCCTCTTGGGGGGCCTCTTTCTGTGCCTCTGTGCTCTGCTGATTTCAGCCTCCAGCCTCTAGGACCTCTCTCTCAGAATCTCTGGGTTTCTCTGTCTCTGCTGCTTTTTCTCTGTGTCTGCAGCTTTTTAGTCCTCTATTTATAAAGGACTCCAGTAAGAGGATTAATCAAAGGCCCTTAACAGAAGCAATGTAATCAAAAGTGGTCTAATCAAAAGGTCCCTTAACTGAATCTAATCCAAAGGTCTCATCTACAACAGGTTTACAAGCACAGAAATAGGTTCACTTTAAGAACAGGATTTGCTGGAGTCCACAAAAGACTCAAACCAGCACAGAGGGAGAGAGAGAAGACATGTGAGTGTGGGGAGGAGGTGACTGCAGTGTTGAGGAGACAGGTAAAGATTTGCAAGTGGTCACAGTATAGAAAAAAGAGGGGAATGACCAGGGAAATATAAAGCTCTCAGAAGAAAATTTAGGGGGTTAATCTTCAAGAAGTTGTATTTGGCCAAGAGTTCAAAAGCATGTGCAACCAAAGAAAAATTAGATAAATTAGAAGTCATCAAATGTTAAAATCTTTGTGCCTGAAAGGACACTATCAGGAAAGTAAAAAGGTAACTTACTGATTGGGAGAAATTAGCTGCAGATCACATATCTGATCAGAGTATAATATCTAGAATATATATAAAAAAAATTCCTACAACCCAATTTACCAACAGAAAGACAACTAGTTAAAAATGGTCAAAGGGCTTGAATAGATATTTCTCCAAAGAAGATACACAAAAGGCAAATGAGCACATGAAAAAATGCCCAACATAATTTGTCATTCAGGAAATGCAAATCAAAACTACAATGAGATACCACTGAATACCTATTAGGATGGTTATTACGAAAAAGTAAAAGGAAATGCTGACGAAAATGTGGAGAATTTGAACACTTGTGTCTTGATGGTGGGAATGTAAAATGGTGCAGCTGCTGTGGAAAACACTTTGGTGGTTCCTCAAAAAATTAAACCTAGAATTACCATAAGATTTAACATTTCCACTTGTAGGCATATATTGCAAAGAATTGAGAATAGGAACTCAAACAAATAATTGTACACCAATGTTCATAGCAGCATTAGTCACAATAGCTACGAAGTGGAAACAACCCATGTCTTTCGATAGATGAATGGATAAACAAAATGCAGTATATACATAAAATGGAATATTCTTTAGCCATAAAAAGGAATGAAGTTCAGATACATGCTACACAATGGATGAATCTTGAAAACATTATACTGAGTGAAATAAGCAAGATATAAAAGGATAATCATTATATGATTCCTCTTAAATGAAATATCTAGAATATGTAAATTCATAGAGACAGAAAGTGCATCTGTTATGGTTGCATAACATTGTGAGTGTAGTGATTGCCACTGTACTCTTAGAAATGGTTAAAGTCCTTTGTCAGTTGTCCTGGGTGAGTCTGATGAACTGGAGAGTAGGTGTTGCAACTCTGCTGAGATTCAGGGCTCAACCAGCATATGAACAGACTGAAGATTTAAGTCTCTGGGACACATATTTGAGTGTAGTGCTAATTATAGGTTCAAATAAAAGGGACAGAAGAACCATGTACAGGGAAATATAAACGAGTCTAACTCTGTTACATTGGGGAACATACATTCCAAGGTAAGGCTCACTGACAGGGTGCTGAATTCCTGAGATTGTCTGTCCTGCTTATAGTGTCTAGATGTCTCTAAAGCACTCAGGAGCCCCCCTACTTGGGGCACTGTTTACTGTGGCAGTCAGTGAGATCCTGCTGGGACATGCATAAGCATAACATCTGGAATGACCTCCTGACTCACTTTGAAATCTCTTAGCCATAGCAACTCATTTACATTCAATATTTCTCCCTTTTGATTTAGGTCTTTCTCCAAATGCATTGTTAGTTGGTGCTTGGTGTTAATCCCTCAGTGCCAGGGAGGATGGACAATGCCCATCTCAAAAAACAGGGTATCTACAACTGTAAACAAGACAGTTCCACCCATCTTCCCCATGGAATATAAGCCCTTCTCAATCATAATCAGACAGGGCATCACCATTCAAAAATCCTCAAGGTTGAGGAATGAACAAACATAAGGGGGGAAGGCAACTGTGGACTAAAGTAGACATGATTGTTCTAGCAATGGAAGAACCTGTAACACTGATATAAAGGCAGTGGTCACCAGAGGTTCTGAGGGGAGGGAGAGGGAAGAATAGGTGTAACATGGGGCATTTTTGGGACATTGGAATTGTCCTGCATGACATTGCAATGACAGATACAAGTCATTATACATTTCATCAAAACCTATAAAAATGTACAGTGCAAAGTGTAAACTATGATGTAGACTATTGACCATGGTTGGTAGCAATGCTTCAATATGTGTTCACCAATTATAGCAAATGTACCACCCTGGTGAAAGATGTTGTTGGTGGGGGAAAGTATGGGAGGGGGAAGGGGTGGGGTATATGGGAATCCCCATATATATATATATATATTTTTTTTTTTTTTCAAAAATATAGATTTTAATCAAAGTAAAAAATAATGGCTTCAAAAATCAATTGTAATACAAGGGCTTTTTTGGGACTTGGGAATTGTCCTGAGTGACATCGCAATGACAGATATAGGCCACTCTATATCATCATATAACATGCAGAACTGTGTGGGAGAGAGTGTGGTCCACAATGTGAACTATGGTCCGCGCTCAATGACAAAGCCCCAGGATGTGATAACCAACCGCAAATATAAGTACATAGAATGGTAATAAAAAAATGACATATATATATACACACACACATTATGGACTTTAGACAAAGTGGACTTCAACAAAAGTAAGATCATTATCGATAAAGAAGGATATTACGTAATGATTAATTGGTAACTTCTGCGAATGACATAAAAATCCTAACTGATGGAATCTAAAAGAGCACTAAACAAGTCTACATTACAGTTGGAGTCTTCATCACTCCAGTCTCTGGGACGATAGAAACATTGATCAAAATTAGGTTCATATATAGATGTCTTGATAGCACTATCAACATATTGCCCTATTTCAACCTATAGAACATTCCAGTGATTAAAAACAGAACACACAACTGTCCCTTACCAGAATAGACTATGGATGTCATGATGTCTAGATTCAGTGTGGGGTCCTGGATTGGATTTTGGAACCAATAAAGAATATTAGTGTAAATTGGCTAAAATTTTAATAATGTCTGAAATATATTAAATAATCACACCAATGTTAATTTTGGTTATGGCAACTATATTATTGATATGTAAGAATGTAAAATTATGTAAAAATTTAAAAAGTTTATATGTGAACATGATTTTTGTAAATTTGAAATTATTCTAAATTAAAAATTGTAAAAGATAAAAAAATACCAACAGAAATGTAAAAATCACGAGAACATATGGGATAGATTTTGGGATGGATATTATCATATTCATGATTATAACTTTAAAGATATATTGTCAAATAGATACCTGGAGAAGTGAAAGTATGTATACTTATATCAGCAGTATCAGTCAAAATTCTAAGAATAAATATGATAGATTGAAGTATTATCATGTGTTTTATTTATCTTATGATGGGGGAATGTGTGATATTATAACTAGCATTTCCTTTGCCAATAGTGAGCATGAGAGCATTATGTCTTTAGTAAACTGGTATCAAAATTTCATTAATAGCATAATGACATTTTATTCTTTCTATTTTTACTAACAAATAGAATGATTTTGTTTAAGTATTTCCTTTATCTGCTTTAGGCATTATAACATTATCATTTACAATATCTCTACAATGTTTCTGTTAACTTTTAGGACATTAAACATTTAGATTTTAAGTTGTCATATAGATTTATACTGTATGTTCAATCATCAAAATCACATGCCAACAAACACATACAATGATACATTAATATGCTCATGAAAACTTAAGTAATAGACACATGGTACACATATTCCTGGAATACTAATCTAAGTACTTTGTCCACTTGAATTTTCTTGTGTTTCTAGTGTGAGGTAGTGGTCAAATTGATGTTCTTCTACGTGCATTTGTCTTGATTATAAATGCTATTCTTTCTAAATATAATTATCAATTTAAAATGGTAAGAAGTTCTTGGCTTTTTTAAAATTTATTTTCACAATTGTGCCAATAGTATACTTTTTACTATCAGTGACTTATTAATGAATTTCCTAAGTGCTGACACAATTCTTCAAGTTTATTATTTTCAATGTTTGAACAAATTAAGGCATTTCATTACATTGATTTGAGCTTGGGATTGAAGTTAGTAAGTTTAATTTACAGGTGGAATTGTGATATGTAGATGTTCAATAAAAATTATTTATTGAATTTCTTCAGTTTTAAAGAACCCTAAATGCCTCAGAATTTCTAGAAATATTCACTGAAGTTAATATAGGTTTCCTAGGAATCATTCATACCCGTGACCTTCTAGGGAGATTCTAAGGATGGGCAAGAACCTTGGGGTTTGACACTATGGCAAGTGCACTAGGGAGCCCACTTTGTGTACACAGGGAGCAGCAGTAGCAGCAGTTTGCCTCTCTGATGCTCTCAATAGAATTAGGTATATAGGGTGGGGGCATGATGCTTGCAGCTCCCTAGAAAAGGACCTGGAGGTTATGTGGTTTTCAGGTGGGTTAGTATTCTATAGAGTGGTGTTATTGGACTGAACTGGGTTGGCAGCAGTGAGAATGAAGAGGTCACTGAATCACCTAAGCAGGGGAGATAAAGGGAGTGGATGCCTCATTGAAGGGGGAAGGAGGGCCATTGAAGGGTCTCAGGTGATGCTTACTTCCATGGTTTTGGCAAGAAGGAAAGCTGGTGAATCTCACTGAGATGGTGACACACATGAACCACAGAGAAGTGGAGGATGCAAGCCACTAAAGTGCAGATAAGTACACACAGAGAAAAGACACCTCATATTAATACTTTACATTGACCAATCTTGGGTGAGAAGAGTTTTACTAATTTATGACAGACAATGTAGAAAAACAAAACTCTTGGCACAGCACTAAAGTTTGGATTAAAGTTGCTTGATTTTCTAATTGGCAATAATCTATCAAAAATAATTGTTAGCAGCAGTCTGAGATAGATAAGACTAAATGCCTATTTTATATTAACCATTGTAAGATGAGAGAAATCAGGGACTCACTAAAGAAAAACAAAAAATAGAGTTTGGAGGGAAATCTTTTGCTGAACAGGAAGAGGAAATGCAAGTATCTAAGAGGAATCCAATGCCTCCCTTTGCTCCTGCTCCTGTGTTGGATAGTGCTTGTCCACTGGTGGTCCAGATGCCCCCTGCAGCCCAGCCCTTACTGCTGCCCTGCAGGGGAGTTTGTGTCTGGCCTCAGGCTCACTTACCCTCCTTGTGCTTACACAGCTTTCTGGTTGGTCATTTCAAGAGACGCTGTGCTCATAAGGTTGTCCCTAAGAACTGCGAATCATCCCTAAATTGGTGGAGCATACATTGAGTATTTCTAGTTGGTTGACTCACTATTGCCACCCACCCCTTCCCTTGTCCTGGATCCTGAGAGGCATAGCTCGTTACATAATCAGAAAAGATGAATCCAGATGCTTTGCAGGAGAGGCTCAGAGGACCACCAGGCTGTCTCCTATAAGCCCCCAACTCCACCAACTGAGCACTGCACAGGACACCTCTGACAGAGATGAGGAGGGAAGCCCAGATCAGTGCAGTCCCCAAGGGGGTGGTTCCTGAGGAAGGACACAGATATGGGCTGATCTCAACAGGTATTGCAGGGACTGGTGAACTGCTTTCCATGAGCAGAGGCTGGGGCCAAATTTGCATATCTTTTACCCTGTGGACATATTTGAGCTGCACAGCAGGGCCCCTTTTCTGTTTCTTTTTTCTTTTAAAACTGCTCTCAGGAGCTCCTTGGTCTGCGCACTGACTGAAAGAAAAGTTTCATTTTCAATGCCCCACGTTGGACGCCATATGTTGGCATTCCAGAACTGGGTCCGTGAAAATGGTGCCGCGGATGAGAAAGAAAGAATAAGACAAAGAGTAGAAAAACTAGGATCAGGGGACCCTCCATCCAATATGGAGAGAAGAGCCCCCCCCCATATATTTTTGATGTATCATTTATGTAATCTAAATCTTCTTAAAAATAAAATAAAATAAAAAATATAAAAAAATGGTTAAAGTGACACATTTTTTTTTAAATATATTTTACCAAAATAAAACAACAAAAAAAAAAAAAAAAAAAAAAAAGAAAAAAAAGAGCTAGAGGTTGAAACATGGGACTGTATAGCCTAGTGAACTCTGCTGTGGAAGATGAGTGTGGTCAATAGTACAAATATAAAAATGTTCTTCCAAGAATCAGAAGAAATGTATGTTACTATTACAGGATGTTAACAATAGGGTGGTATTTGGACAAAAGTACACCTAAAGAAAATGATGGAATGTAGTGAATAACCGTATACTAATATTTTCCCACAAATTGTAAAAAATATGCTATGTGAAAGAAACCTGATACAGAGTACTACCTGTTGTTTGACTCCATGTATATAAAATATAAATATCAAAAAATTTGTAGAGAGGGATTTAGATTAGTGGTTATATATGGCAAGGGAAGGATGGAGGATTGGGAAGTGGCTGCTAAGGGGTAAAGGGTTCTTCTTTTTGGCATAATGAAAATATTCTAAAATTAATTGTGGTGGTGAGTGCACAACTCTGTGCTTATACCAAAAGCCGTTGAATGTACACCTTAGATGGATTGTATGGTATGTGACTATAGCTCAATAAAATTGCTTAAAAAAGAGAGACTGGTAGACATAGATGAGGGACCATTAGACTTAAGAAAGCCATTAGCTGATGTGTTACATCATAGAGCTCAGGCTAGAACATAGAGGAGTCCAGAGTTGAATGCCACGGAGTAGGTATGGGAACAAGAGGAAATGAGAAAATTATGAGTATAATAGATACTATGAGAGGTATGGAGCATAATTTTTGGGGGTCTGTGTGATGACAAGGTCTCAGCTGTGGCCTGGGAATTGCCCTGTGAAGCTGGAGTCCAGGGAGTAGGAAGTATTGAAGGTAGGGGTTGGAGCAGATCATTGGCAGGCTGATCACTCATTCGGATGTTTCTAATGCCTTACCCCGTTGGGATGATGGAGCTGGACTGGGTTGGTTTTCTGGAAGCTGATGGTAATGTCTTCTTTCGTGTACAATATAGTAGTGGGGATGACTGTAAGCCAGAAGTATCAGAAAACCTAAAACAATCTGGCTTAAACAACCTGGAAATCTGAGATAGTGGGCTTAGGACCAGCTTGATCAAGAGACTCCAGATGTGTTTCTCTGTTATTCCCTCAGCTAGGCTCTCTGCAGAATGTGGGCTTAATTATAGAGCTGCTTTCCTCCCAGAGGCAAATATTCCAGGCTTTCCATCCCCATACGGTGAAGTAAGAGCAGGGGAGGGATCTCTTTGTCCTAGCATTCTAAGCAGACACACCTGATTGGACAACTTAGGTCATGTGGCTAACCCTGAGCCAATGACTGTGGTACAGAGAATGGGTTGAACTACAGGCAGCTGGGCTCACCCTTGGAATGGGTGGGGTCACCATCCCAGCAACAACATCCAGTTCCTGGAGCACAGGGGATAACCAAGGGGAAAACAGACTTCTGTGCTGCTGGGGATCCATCAGCTATGACCAGCTCTCAGAATGGTGGGACATCACATTTCTTTTAACAGCCTTATTAACATATAATTGTTGTGTAAAAGCTGTTCATGTTTGAAGGGTACAATCTGCTGAGCTCTGGTATAAACGACTCCCTGAGACTCCTCATTTGACCAACCTCCAGTTTAAAGTATTATTTGATAGATTTCTTGAAGTATGAGGACAATGCTATGCCCCTCGCATTCCCTTATTATTTTAGAATTTATTACTCGATTTTCTATTATTCTTATAATACTGCAAAGGGGGATTTGATCCGCATCTCGCATATTAGGAAATCAAGACTTGTAGTGGTAGAACGATGCCCCTGAGGTCATCAGAGCTTGTCCTATGTAAAACGAATCTGATTCCAGGCCCAGTGGTCTCGCAGTAGAACCACTGGCTTTCTGCAGTCACAGAAAATAAGGTTTTTTTTTTTTTTTTTTTTTTTCTATCAAGCTAAATGGCTTTCCAGGGAGTGAACCAGAGCTTTACCCGAAAGAACACTATTCTCTAGGCTGATATTGACCAGGCCACCTGCTGGATCCAGGACGAGTGTCCACCAGGACCTCCCACCCATTGGCAGTTCCTTGGAATTAGCTCATGGAGCCCAGGCAGGAGGCCTGGTGAGCAGCAGCCCCATGACAGCCAGGGCATGTCTGGGTGTGGGAGAGTGGCCAGCGCCAGAGGCTACTGCCTGGCCTGCCAAGAGTGCATTATTCCCTGGCTGTCCTCCACAGAAGGGCCTGGATGGATAGGCTGGAGATTCTGCGCAAGGGTTGCCATTTGGTAGCGGAAAGGAGGTGACTTCACTGTGTCTTCAGGGTCCAGAGAAGAAATGCACTTGCCACCGAGAGACACTGATGGCCTTAGGTCAGTCCTTGTGGACTACTGATTGGACCCACTTATAACATGTCCAAGGACACAGAGATTTTGCAAGATAAAATCTTGGTTTAATTGGACTGGGGTGGGGGCCCAGGCATCAGGATACAGTCAGACTTTCAGGTGATTCCAGTGTATTCTGGGCCTCGAGGCAGACCACAGGATCTCAATTATCCAGGCTGGTTACGCAGAGGTCATAGTTATTGTGATGGTTACATTCATGTATCAACTTGGCCAGGTGACGGTGTGCCATTGTTTGGTCAAGGAGGCACTGGCCTGATCGTTACTGTGAGGACATTTCATGGATTTAAATTAGCACTAAGTTGATTGCAGCTGTGGCTGATTACATCTACAGTCAACTGAGAAGATGGCTTTCAGCAATGAGAGACGTCTTATCTAATCAGTTAAAGGCCTTAAAGGGAGAACTGATGATTTCAGCAGTCAGAAAGAAGAATTTCTATCTCTACATCAGTCAGCCAGCTTCTCCTGGGGAATTCATCCTATGGAATTTGGACTTGCTCATCCCCACAGTTGCATGAGACAATTCTTATAAAAACTTCATAATATTTACAAATATCTCCTGTTGGTCCTGTTTCCCTAGAGAACCCTGACTAATACAGTTATTTCAGGTTTAAAAAAAGCATTTCATTTATTTATGGGGTGAGAGACCATTCATCTGACATCTGAATTCTTTTTTGCCCTTTTCACATTATTTTTATCTCCTTGCTTAAATGAAGCATAGAGATTTCTCTGGCATTTGGAGCAGTGGCCCGATCATGTAGGATTGTTAGGAAAAAAAGGCTGTCTTGTTTTTAACAAATATTTTTTTAATACCTTTACAACGGAAGGGGCACCTGTGCCAAATGCCAAGATGTTTCTTTATGGTTTTTCATCAACAATAGGAGAAGATGTTTTGGCCCTGTCTCTCTGGCCTCAGAGAAACGACTGAGCACAAGTTCTTGGAAGGTTGTTTGTTTATCGCTGGCAGATAGCAGCTTCCAGCCTTCAAGCAATTTTCAACCTCTTGTGAGCTTTGACTTTTCGTGAGTTGCTAGGCATGGATACCTGGGGCATCTTCCCAGAGTCACCATGATGATGTAAGATCACATTAGAAAGGAGACCGCAGGTTCCACCTCCCAGGTCCACATTCAAACAGAGATTCCAAGGGAGAGACCTCGGAAAGGTATGTGCCGGGTCTTTCAGAGGAAAAATGTCAGTTGGTTACAGCCAAGCATCGAGTGACTTTGGAAGGTTTTGTGGTCATCACGAGAGCACTTGTTCTTGTGAAAATGTCATGGCCCGAATTCAGGTTGTGGCTACTTTCCCAGCCTTGGCAACCTGGCCATGGAACCCAGAGAGGGAAAAAGCAAGTACGTCCCATTTTGGCCTGGCCCCACCCAGCTACCTGGGGACTCCAGCTATGGAGGTAGGGACCTTGCTACCTGCCTCAGAGGCCCAGAGAGCCCAGGACTGGTGGGCGAGCTGAGAACTAACTCATCCTGTGTGGGCACATGGGGGGTCCACTCTCCACCCCTGGGGTGGGCAGCAGGCCTCTCAGCCGGGGGGGGGGTGTCCCCCTTTGTTCCCTTCGAGAACTGTCTCAGTTTGCCAGGGCTGCAAAGTATCCCTGCCTGGTTGGCTTAGAGAGGAATTTATCATCTCACAGTTTTGGAGACTAGAAGTCCAACATCAAGGTCCCAGCTGGATCAGGCTTTCTCCCAGAGTCTGTAGTTTTTGGGGTGGCTCATCAACAATTGGTGTCTGCCTCTGGCATGTGGCAAGCTGTCTCCTTCTGTCTTCTCCTGTAGCTTCTGTACCTTTATCCACATCTCTAAGTATCCTAGTCATAGTGGATGAAGGCCCACCCAAATTCTGTTTGGTCTCATCTTAAGAGACCTTCGAAGATCCTATTTACAAAGGGGTTCCCACCTACAGGACTGTGCTCAGGACTTGAGCATATCTTGTGGGGGATGTGATTCTACCCCCAACAAGAAGGAAGAACCCCTGGGCCCTGGGATGCCCAGGACCCTCAGCCACTTCTCTTCCTGTCTGCATACAGGGATGTGAAGCAGGACGACTTGAGTTTAAGGGCAAGGCGGCCCTTGCCTTGCTCATTCTCCTTGGCTCCGTGTCTCCGGGCTCCTGGCCATCAGCCACAAAAAATTGCCGGCCATTGTCAGGCCTGTGTAAGGCTCCACCCCAGGATCCTGGGAAGGGCTGGTGCTCTTGAGGGTAAAGGAGCGAGCCCCGAGCTGCAGAGGGCACTGGCTTCAGGGGAGGGTGTTTTGACCTTAAGGATGCAGGCTCAGTGGCTCCCGCCAGGCTGGCCTTCCTTCACCAGGGCTTCCCGAGGCAGCAGAGAAAGCACCCGAGCCCTGTTTCCCACCCTCTAACAACAGGGACAGTGACTTCACTGGCTGTTCCAGGCCCTTCTTGTTTCAGCAGGAGGATCCTGTGTGTTTGATCTAAATCTGATCTCCTGCTGGAGAGACCCAAACAATCTAAGTCAAAACAGTATTAACAGGAAGCCTGCTTCTTTGGGCCAAGAATGCAACAAAAATAGCTTCCGAGTCTTTACTTCTGGTAGTAGCACCATTTGGGGAGGACCTTTACTTGAGAGAAACAATAAGTGGAACTCTGCCCCCAAATATTTGGGTCCTGCCCCAACAAACTCTGCAGGGCCTGGCCTGAACGCAAGTAGCACGGCTGCTGGACCTCTTAAAGCATCTGAGACCCGACGAGATCACGACCTTCAAGAGCTTGCCGAAGGCAGGTGCGTGTGGCTGCAGGTGCTGGCTCCAGTCCAAACTGTTACCCACACAGCCATGCAAGCAAAATGTGTGTTTTTCACTGACTGAACTGACCCAGGTATTTTTGTTCGGTGGGGATCATTTGAAAATTTGGGAGAAAAAAAAAAATCCTGGATGCTGAAGCACTTTATTTCCCTGTGGACTATTTGTGAACTCAAAAAATTACAGAGAATAGAAAAATTACCCAGAGTCTTAGAATGTAAAGAGAACCACAGCAAACATTTTATTATTTATTTTATTTATGTGCAAATGCACACACTCATGCTCACACACATACACCCGTACACATACATACACTCACACTTTTCAATGTTTGTGTACCTCCTATTTCTGTCTCTCATCTACCGATTTTTCTCTCCCCAGAGGCAACCATCGCTGCCAACTTCCAGACATATTCTCTACACATATAAGCAACTATTTATTCACTTACAT
Source organism: Tolypeutes matacus (assembly GCA_026826555.1). Lineage (NCBI taxonomy): Eukaryota > Metazoa > Chordata > Mammalia > Cingulata > Chlamyphoridae > Tolypeutes > Tolypeutes matacus. The sequence goes on along the minus strand of JAKSZT010054380.1, from coordinate 2,523,245 downwards.
GTGCTTTTATATTCAAGTGGTAGCATAAAAAACACTTTTCTGGACTGTCTTAATTTTCTGGCTTCTATAAAAAATACTGCACAATGTGTTGGCTTAACCAATGAGAATTTACTGGCTCATGGTTTCAGAGGCTGGAAAGGCTGGCTTCCTCCTGGGCTGGCAGCTCTCTGGCTGGCTGGCCATACTTGGCTTTCCTGTCACACGGGGAGACCCTCTCCTTTCTCTTTTGGGTTCCCACTGAGTTCTGGCTTTTCTCTGTAGCTCTGTCTCTCTCATAAGTCCTCTAATAGTAGGATTGAGACCCATCCTGATTCAGTTGGCCACACATTAACTAAAAATAACATCTTCAAAAGGTCCTATTTACAATGGGCCCACGTCCACAGGAATGGGAAAAAGACATGTTTTTTTTTTTTTTTTCTTTTTTCTTTTTCTGGAGTACATACTTCAACGTGCCACAAGGAAATTCCTTATTTTGACTTGACAAGATCTCTTGGAGAAGCTACCATATCGGTGCACACCAATTGTCTTAGTTTGCCAGGACCGCTATAACAAATATCACATACTGGTTGGCTTCAATAAGTGGAATTTGTTGTCTCATGATTTTGAAGCCTAGAAGTTCAAAAGCAATATCTCAACAGGCCATACTTTCTCCTGGACTCTGCATTCTGGTACTGACTTGCCATGTTCCTTGGGGGTTCCTTTTTTGTGCCTATCACATGGCGATATGGCAATATGTCTCATTCTCTGGCTTCTTCTGACATGTAGCTTCTACTTCCTTGATCAATTTCCTTTGCTTATAAGGTCTCCAGTCATACAGATTCAAGCCCACCCTGATTTGATCTGCCTCATCTAAATAGGATCTTCGAAGATCTTATTCACAAATGAGTCCACCACCTTAAGTAATAGAAACGTCTTTAAAAGGTCCTATTTACAAATGGGTTCACACCCACAGGATTGGGGATTAAGACTCAAACATGTCCTTGTGGGGTGCATGATTCAGCCTCCAACCTTCCTTTAATATCTTTAATTCTTTTAAGAAGCTGCTTATTATCCCACTGTATCATTGTATCATAATCTATGCCATTCCCTATTATGAGCATCTTGATTCTTTTCAGACATTTGATATCCAGAAAAATACTCACCATTTCTCACTTCTTTATAAGTAGGATTAGTGGGTAAAAAACTTTTGTAATTGGAGATTTCCCAGATTGTTCTCCATAGAGCTTGCACCAATTCATCCTCCTGCCTGCTAGTTATGAACATGTACTTCTATCCCCACAGCATCTCCTGGACAATCATGCTTTTTGAATTTTGCCAACATCATATGTGAAAATACCACTGTGCAGCTTTTAAGAGTGAGATTGAAAACCTCTTAACAAATATGAAAGCATTTGAATTTTCTGTTCTGGGAACTGTCTATGTTATTGCTTTTTTTTTGTATTGGGTGGTTGGTTCTCTCTCTCTCTCTTTAAAAACAATTTTATTGAGAGATTTTCACATATCAGCGCACTCACTGGGGCAGAAAATCTCTTAAATAAATGGTGCTGGGAGAACTGGATATCCATATCCAAAAGAAAGAAAGAGGACCCTTATCTCACATCTTATACAAAAATTAACTAAAAAATGGATCAAAGACCTGAATTTAAAAGCCAGGACCATGAAAGTCCTAGAAGAAAATGTAGGAAAGCAGCTTCAAGATCTTCTCTCTTTTTGAGAGCAACATTTTTACTTTTTGTTCCCCTACTCCTTTACTTCTTTCTAGATAAACAAGAATGGAAGCTAAAGAGCTGCTACAATATAGAGTTTTTTCTTTTTAATCTCTTGCTTCATAGATTGTCTGCTTCCTGCAAATCTGTTTACCCAAGTGAATCTTCATTTAACCTGGTCTCTGATTCTTTTCCCAGTGACCAAGGTAGCCCAGGAAAGCTCCTACCACTGACCCAAACACCCAAATTCCTCGGAGGCAAAGGTAATTGTTCTTGAAACTTAATTTTCCCACCAACTCAGAGAACTCTGCTTTTGCAGACTTTTATTTTCAAGTATTTGCAGCTGCAGACCTTATTTCTTTTTGCCCCTAGTGTATATCTTTAAATAATTTCAGAAATTCTCCTTTCTATTGTGTACTTCATAACTTAAGATTTTCCCTACTATTTCAAGGAGTTTTCAGTTGTGGTTATTGTTTCACCTTCTTGCTTTTGTGTGATTTTGTAAAGGAACATGGGGAAATGTTGATCTTATTCCACCTTCTTGTTTACGACTAGATCAGCACTTCTTCAACAAAACTTACCTACTTTTGAGATGAATCTTGCTTCTTCTCTTATGGGAGATGAAGAACATTGTCATGTAGTCTCTACAGGGAAATTTTTCTCTATTTTTCCCTTTCTGCTATAGATAGAAACTGTACACAGATCGTCACACCCTCACAACAAGCACAATAGATGACAGAAATAAGACAGCATATGTCTTTAATAAGAGTAAATGTATATGAAATAAACTCAACAAGGAATAGAAGTGTACAAAGAAAACAAACCAACTTCAAACAGGGTGAATCCAAAAGATACATATTTAAAAAAGGACATTTATTGACTCTTCAAGTTTTATAGTCTATGAATACATTTTATGAAAATAGTATGAGATGCATTCCTGTATAGAGCCTCCAACTTGGCAATTCCTTAATTCCACTCACACATTTTCTAGGCACAATTTCCTTGGCTTAAGATTGGTTGATACGTTTTAAACATAAAGGTATTTAATTAGTGTTCTTCAGAGAGCAGTTTTATTTGCTGAGAAACTTCTGACAATATACCACAAGCTGGAACAAGTGGCATTTCCTAATGGTAAAAGTTTAAAAAAAACCTAGTCATTTTTTGTTGAAAATCCTTGACTTCTATTAAAATTCTACCTTGTCTGGGGTAGTTGGTTGGAGGGATGAAAAGGCCTTTAGATATAAATTTAACAATTCAGATTCCTCATGATTGTTCTGATAAAACCCATATAATTGAACAATGTTTTGATTTATTTAGAGTTTTATCCCTCATCATTCAAAGATGCAAAGTTCTCAAGAGACTGAGTTATTTTTTGGAGAAGAAGATTGTATCACCCTCCAAGTCTGAATGTGAGAGATCTTCAGAGCTTTCTCTTGTGACTTTTAAATCTGTTTAATTTATTTCTCAGTATTGGCTTTTTAATTTTATCTTTTAATTTTAGAAATAACTGCAGCGAAAGGAAGATAGACTAGCAGAGCAGACAAATGCCAACTTTTAGAAATCACATGAACCTTTCTATTCTGTGCCTTCCCCAACTCCCACCCTGCCCAAATTGCCAGTGAGATTTTAGGATTCACTCGAAAAGTCTTTTTCCATCTTTTTTCAACTTACGGCAATTTCCCCATTGTGAAGTGTGAGGAGCTAAAAGAACATCAGCAGGCGGCTCTTGCTCTCACATTTTAGTTTTCACTGATTTTATTAACGTGTTTAGGGTAGCGGCTCCCCTGCTTCTGAGGATTCAGCCTCTGTGTCCTTCAGAGGATAGAATGTGAGCCGTGGTTATTGCTTCTGAGCAATGAAAGATACTCAGACCTGGCTGTTGGGGGTGAGAGGGAGAATTGGCAGAGTTGATCACTGCTAAAGAAAATGCTTTCTTTGTTTGGCCAGTCTCATATATTTTTAAAGATTTTATTTATTTATTCATTTATCACCCCCTTGCTGCTTGTGCTCGCTGGGTCAGCTAACCATGCCGTGCAGGCAGGCTTGCCTTCACCAGGAGGCCCCGGGAACCGAACCCGGGGCCTCCCATATGGTAAATGGGAGCCCTACTGATTGAGCCACAGCCGCTTCCCTCATATATTTTTAATTGACATGTTTCTAAGACCCAAGAGCAACGTTGGGTGAAATAATAGCTCTCTATATTCCACTCTGGGAACAACAGTTCATCAGCACAGCCAAAGCAAAGGGGCATTCTGTCGAACTTTCTTCTTTGTGTAAAACCTGTGGAATAAAAAATTATTCTCTTTCTTTTTCCCCTTCGAACAGTCCTACTAATGCACGGTGGTATGTTAATTGCCATGTAATCTCTGCTAGATAGACAATACCTTTCTTTTGTTCCAAAAGGGAAATGCTATCTCAGACTTGAGACAATCTGCCAATATTTAGGATCCATGGATACTAGATTTATCTAGAATCATTGTTATCTTGACATCTGCAGGGACTTGAGAGTAACAGTGATAAGGAACATAGGATAACAGTTAGCAATCATATAGCAGTTGGTATATGCCAGGAACTCTTCAAAGCACTTCATTTTTATTAACTCATTTCATCCTCATGACGAATGGTAGGGTTCTCTCAATTTACAGATGAGGAAACTATGGCACAGAGAGGTTAGGAAACTTGTCTGAGGATACAGCAGGAAGCGGTGAAGCCAGACTGGAATTCAGGTCATCCAGGTCCTGCCACTGTGAAAAAACACTCTGTGTGTGTGAGTGTGGCATACACACAGGTTCATTTACCTGCATACTTGATGTACTGAGAGAACTTATGAGGTTAGGAAATTGAGCCAATTATATTTTAAAATATATTTAAGGGGGCATCACAGTTAAGATTGGGGCTTGGATTCCTGCAATATCTGTGGGTAATTTGGGGTCCAGCTTTGGGATCCTGGAAGGTTTTATTTTTGGAAATTTATCTTTTATTTCCTTTTAATATGCAGACCAGTTTTAAAGATTATGCCATAGGGGAATTTATAATGAATGCTATTTGGAAGAGAGTATAAATACCAATCAATTTACCATCCCACTGGGATTATTCAGAAAGAAACAAATTATAAACACTCCTTCCAAACTTGACCCCTCAACGTATGATTGAAACTACTGACACATCAAAGCGTAACTTGACTACTTGGTATAATTTTGTTATGCATTTCAAGATGGGTTTTCTTAAAAAAAAATATTCCTATGTTGCCACCAAACTAGGTCTTCCAGATGCTAATCAAAGGCATTCAAAGGACCTGAGTTTACAAGGTGATGGGTACTTTGGAGTGATCTGTTCAATTCCTATTTCAATCTCCTGCCAGTGGTCAGACTTGTGCTACAGAATGTGGAAAGGCAAAAACTTTATTTCCCAGTCTCCCCCATACCTGGAATTCCAGATGGAGTTTATGGTCCACCCTTCAGATGCACCCATGCTAGATTTAAATGAGAACCAGCATGGGGAATCCATTTTCTGGTGTAGACGATAGCAGAGGAAACGTTCCGGAAGTAGCAACTTTAGCAGTCAAAATATAGTACTATAGTCACTAGAAGTAGCTCTTTTCTTTGTACATCTATGACTCCTTCCTGTTAAATAATAAGATTTATTTGTTTCAGGAATTGATTTTAATTAATTAATTTTTTAAGTATATAAAACCTTTTATGTTTTCCAAATCAAATCTCTGGAAATAGGTACATTCGGAGAAGTCTAGCTTCCATTCCTATCCTCTCCATCTAGTTTCTCCTCTCTTTATGTAACGGGATATTTTTATTAGTTTTTGGTTTGTATTTCCACTGTTTCTTTTTGCAAATATGATACATTTATATTTGTATTTTCCTTTATTCTTTACACCAAAGGTAGATTCTGTATTTATTGCTATGCATATTGCCTTTTTTCCTCTTAACAACATGTTCTTGAGCTTGACCCACATTAGAGAATAAGATGCTCACCCTGCTCTTATCTAATCCCACTGCCTGCCCCTCCAAGCAGAGAGCAACCTTAGTGACGAAGCCTCTAGTCTCCATTCCATGAGGTGCTGGCTTTGGGGCTAAGTTATACATATATGAATTCTTGTTCAAGAGTATCCATCAATTCTTCCTTAATTGAATATTTGGAAAATCAGATTTTGTTAAATGGAGGCAAAAACCAAGAGAATTTAATATGAAGAGCTGTTAACATATTGAAAAGACAGAAGCTACGACCTCGGGGTCTGGGAGCAGAAGGAAGAGGAGGAGCTCCACGGAACTCAGAGCCCTGAGAAGGCGTCTCTGAGCTGCAGAGGTGTCCCTGGAGCAGGGACCCAAGCCTCCGAGGAGAGGGCACTGGCAGCTGGAGGAGTGAGCCCTGGAAAAATAGCAAATGGGATTCAAAAGCTGCTATTGGAACAAACCACCACAGCTGAGGTGAAGAAGCAAGGTTGGGATGGTGTTAACAAGAAAGGAAGCAAATAGGAAACCAACAGGAAGCCAAGAGGAAGGACCAAGGGTCTCGTTCCCCCTCCCCCGCCGAGCCTCGCGGTCTCTCTCCTGCGACCCCAACTGTCAGAGTCTAACAGGGAACAGCTGGCAAAGCAAGGATGTGGTTACAGAAGGGCGGACTGGAACCTAAGGTCCAACCGCTTGATAACTGGCCCGCCTGTGGAAATGGCATGTATTTCCTTCTTGGAGTTATGAATATCATGCATTACATTAATGGCTTTTCTAATACTGATTTCACTCCTAGAATAAATCTCATTTGGTCATGATGAATTATTTTCTTAACATATTATTTACTGATATTTCATTTAATATTTTATATTATATTCATAAGTGCTACTGGGTTATAGTTTTATTTTTAGGGCAATATTTATCAAATATTGATTTCAATGTTAAATTTGCTTCTTGAAGAGGATTTGGAAACTGTAATTCTTTTCCCATGTTCTCTGACAGTTTATGTAGTATTGGGATTATCTGATCTTTAAAGAATTGATAAATTCACTTGTGAAACCATCAGGGCCTGGTGTATTTTTTGGAGAAAACTCTTGCAATTTTTACATAGCTTATAAAGTAATTGATTTGTACATGTTTTCTATCTCTAAAGATTCAGATTTGGTGAATTATATTTTCCTATAAATTATTTTATATAGATTTGGCAAATTTATTATTAATTTTAACCCATTGAGTCTTTCTAAATAAAGTACATTTCTTACATGCAGCATAGAGTTGAGTCTTGCTTTTTTATCCATCTGACAATTTCTAATACAGATTGAGGTTTTTAGACCATTTATATTTATTGTCATTATTGTATTGTTAGGTTTAAATCTATCATTCTTTAAACTTGTTTTATGTCTCCATCTCTTCTTTGTCCTCCCATTATGTCTTTTTCTGCCTTCTTTTGGATTAATTAAATATTTTATGTGATCCTATTTCATGTCCTCTTTTGGTGTATTAGCTATGACTTTCTGTTGTACTTTTTAAGTAGTTGCTTTAGAGTTTATCTCATACATCTTTAACATATCACAGTCTTCCTCTGAGTTATACTGTCACCCTGCATGGATATTTTTAAGAGCCTTACAAGAGTGCACTTCCATTTGTCCCTTCCTGGCCTTATGCTAGTGATGCCATCCATTTTACATTTGCATATGTTATGTAAACCCTACCCTACATTGCTCTTTTTCTTTGAATCAATAATTTTTCAAGGTTACTTAAATAATTTAAAATTATATATTTTATCCATGTTCTTACCAGTTTTGGAGCTTGTCACTCATTTATACAGATCCACATTTTCATCTGGTACAAAATAGGGGCTTTCTTTACACGAGGGGCTTTCTTTCTCATTTCTTGTCTTGTGAACTTACTGGTGATGAATTTTTTAAAACTCTTGTATGTCTGAAAATGTATTTTGCCTTCAATTTTGAAACATATTTATTCTGGATACGCTGGTTTGTTCCTACCCACTTGTAATTTGGGGTTCATGAGCATATACTGTCATCTCGTTTTTTGGTAGATACTGCCTATGGGTTTTGGATTTGCTATTTTAGTTTCTTTGTCTATTTATAACTGCCGGGGTGGAGGGGGTATTAGGAGGATTCAAAACCTGTGCAGCTGCCAGAATCTTCCTTATAGGTTTTGAATCTCTTGGGTGTGATGAATGAAAAACTTTTCAAGCAGTTAGGATCTCACAGCTTTATTGAGTATTTTATGATTACGTGGAACATGTTCTGTATGGATCCCATACAGAAAATAGAAGGGAGCTTCACCAAGGGAGTAGAAAAGAGAAGCTCATATAGGGTGAATGTGGAAGCAAGTGAGGAAATGTTCTGATTGGCTGACATTAAATTTCCATTTTACATAGGGGAGTCTTACCAAGAGGGGAGCAGATATACTCTGACTAGTAGAGAATGAGCATCCGTTCTGATAAGCTCTCTTCCTGACCAAAACTAGTTTTATCACCAGGTGTTGATTATAAGTAGTGTGTGTTCTATTTTCTCAGAAAATCCCTGCGGGTCAATTGTTTTTGTTCTCTGGAAAAGTTCTCAAAAAGGGATAATCTGGCAACACTCAATGCAGGCAGCCAATTTATTTTACTTAAGAGGTAAAATATTATTTACTTAAGAGGTAAAGTATTTGTTGACATTTTTGTTGGCTCATTTGTGTGTGTGTGTTGTTTTGATTTTTTGGGTTTTCATGGTCTGTAGGGTAGGTTGGTATTCTCCCTCATTTCTCTGACTCTAGTACCAGAGCTGCTGATCTTCTCCTGTCCTTTTTACCCACCTCCCTTACTCAGTATAAAGGTTGCAAACTTCTGCAACTTCAGTAACTTCTAACAGCTCCTAATACCAACTGCAGAAGCTGCAATAACTCAACCAAATTCAATTCTGACTGTAACTACAGGGAGTCAGACCAGACCCCATAGGCTCAGGGCTGTTCTCTGCAAGACTGCCCTTAAGGCACCTATCATGGTTTTGGGGGGCTTGGACCACCTGCACTTCTGACCAGCTGGCTACAAATTTGGGGGTTCCCACCACCCACTCACGTTCAATAATTCGCTGAGACGGCCCGCAGAACTCACGGAAAGGGCTTTTCTTATACTTCTTATAGTTTTATTATAGTAAAAGGATACAAATAAGAAGAAACTGAAAGAGATGCATACGGCGAGGTCCAAGAGGGTCTCAAAACCAAGCTTCCATGTCCTTTCTACGTGGAGTTAGAATGCATCACCCTCCCTCCACAAAGATGTACCTTATCAATCATGGAAGCTCACTTGAGCTTTCGGTGTCCCGAGTTTCTGTGGGGTTCTATTATGTAAGTGTGCCTGGTGAATCTACACCTTGTGGATGGACACAATCTCCAGACCTTGAATCACATGGTTCGTCTTTCTGGTGTAATCAGCTCCCACCTTAAGATTACAGGTGTGTTGTCTCATTAGCACATGTGGTCCTGGGCCCACCATGGGTAACAAGACAATCCTATCCAGGGAAATTACAAAGATTCAGACCTTACTTCCCCAGGAACTAGGGACAAAGACGAGCCAAGTTTTTATTAGAGAATTATCAACCAGTTTTGTTGAATATGTTATCCATGGATATTTTTTCCCCTCACTCTCATGTTTTGCCTGTTTGATTGAAGAATGTGTTTGGAAGATTGAAAATTACTCTGCTGTTATGGTAGTTCATGAGTATTATTATTTTTTAATTACTAAAATTGTCATTCTTGGGATGTGCTTCACCGCTAATGACTATAAATATCATATCATTATGCAACTCCTTTTCTTATGCCCAAATATTTTTGAAATCTATCCATGTTAGTATATGCATGCACACATGATCTATAATTTCTTATAACTGCTGTGTGATATTTTTCCATCCTATCAATGTACTACCTTTATCGACATCCCTATTCATTTACATTTCTGCTATTTCAAATCTATCACTATAACAAAACATACTGCAACAAAAACTCTGGTATTTCTCTCCTTGTGTGAGAGTTTCTATAGTATTTATTCCTAAAAAAATTAATCTTGAATCTTTTTTTTTTCAAATTTAAAAAAATAGACCTTTTATTTTGAAGTAATTTCAAGCTTACAGTACAGTTGCAAAAATAATACAAATCTCATATAGAGAACTCAACATGCCCCACCCAGCTACCTAGATCCACCAACTTTTAACATTTTGCCTTATTTGCTGTATCATTCTTTCTATCATCTATTTATCATCTATTATCTATCTATCTATCTATCTATCTATCTATCTATCTAATCATCTACCTATCCTATCAATCATATCTATTATCTATCTATCTATCTATCTATCTATCTATCTATCTATCTATCTATCTATCTATCTATCTATCTATCTATC
>JAKSZT010054380.1:2459203-2513155 GCA_026826555.1 Tolypeutes matacus | reverse complement strand
ATCTATCTATCTATCTATCTATCTATCTATCTATCTATCTATCTATCATCTATCTATCTATCTTCTATCATCTATTTTCTACCAAATCAATCATCTATCTCTAGCTTTTAAACATTTGGGAGCATGCTGTACACGCTGTACTCCTCAAACACATAATATTTCCATGTACATTTCCTAAGAACAAGGAGATTCACTTATATAACTACCCTAAGTGCAGTTATCAAATTAAAGAAATTTAGCATTGATATAAAGCTTAAGTTTATATTCCAAGTTTTTCATGTGTCCCCATAATGTTCTTCTCCATTATCATTCTAACCATTTTTAACTGTGTACGTCAGTGGCACTGATTACATTCACAATGTCGTGCTATGATCACTATCATCCGTTATTTTTTATTTTTTAAAATTTTTTATAATACAATGGTTTTGTAAATGGAATATGGTGTACAAATGTTAGGAGTTTTAATTATCTGAGCTCTGGCATTCTTTCCAGACTTTTACCAAAGTCCTCTTACTTTTTGATATGCCCTCCTTTGGACAGGAAAGACCTTACTTAAAAATTTTTTTAAATTATAGCTTATCAAAATAAATGTCTTCTCTCCCTTATCAAGTTCCTTGAATCTACTACGTTCCTCCTTTGATGGCTCAACAGTGATTCAAAGAAACCAGACAGCTATAATACCTTGTATAAAAATCTCTGACTTGATAGTTTTCTGTGATTAACTTTCCAGTTTGCTTCTAACTCAAACATTTTAAAAAGAGAAAAGGAGTATATGGAATCCCCTTTCAGGCTTTTACACTCTATATTTACCAGATACCCATGCCCTTGGCATTTCGGACAGATTCCAAGCAGTTCCAGCCAGGCAAATTAGCTTGAACTGAAGCAAAACATTTTATTTGCATGGAAATTTATTAACAAATAAATGAGTGTGATTCCTTGGCCTGGAGGCCTATGCTTTCCAGTTGATAAATTAACTTAGGAACCCCAAATTCAATTCCTTGAATTTCCTGTGTGTAGTTTTTTTTTATCTTGTTGTGGGAAACAGTGATCCTTTTGTTTTTAAATCTGGTCCAGGAACTGTCATTGCCTCAGCCTCTGCAGGTAACATTTTAATTTTCACCTAAGCCACCAACTGTTTTATAAGAACATCTCTTTGTATTTTCACATGACAAACATTTATGGAGCAGGCCTTGGTAGAGCCAGAGACACAAAGAAGAGGAGGTTGATCCTGATCACAGTGGTGATGGCTAAGGTATATTTCCTTTCTTACAATAGCTGTAAGGTATTTTCCAGTGTATCAATATGTCACATTTAACTGATCAATTTCCCTATTCATTCCCATTTATGTTATCTATTTAAAAATTTTAAAAAATTATTTTTAAAAATTGTTTATTAATTTTTCGTTTTTATTACTGCTATTTATGCTTATTAATTGTTCTCATGCTTTACATGTGTAAACTGCTTTAATCCTCACCACAGCCTTGTGAGGTTGGTAATATTCTTATTGTCACCATCTTATGGACGAGGAAATGAAGGCACAGAGAGTTTAAGTAATTTTCTCCTAAGTGCTAATAAGTGGTGAGCCTGGGAATCCAGCCTTGGCAGCCTGGCTCTGAAGACCACGGGCTCAAGGCCTCTTCTCGCTCCAGGTGTCTCTGAGCCGTCACTCTCCTGAGGAGTTCCTGGCTAGAGTAGCTTGACCAGCAGTAAGGTAAAATGGCTGCCTGCATTGGACATTGCCTAGAGAAGACCCCTTTCTGAGATGGGATTTTCCAGAAGACAACACCAGGTGACCTGCAGGGGTTTTCCGAGAAAAAGCAATACACCCTACAGAGTTGCTGCTAAGCAAGACCTGGTGATGAACTTATTTTGGCCCTGCAAGACAGCTTATCAGAGGAGACAAGCCTATCATACTAATCAATGTCTATCTGCTCCCCACTTTGTAAGACACCCCCTCGATGTAAAATGGAAACTTCATGCCAGCCAATCAGAGCATTTCCTCGCTTTTTCTGCATTCGCCCTCATTAGCTTACCCTTTCTACCCCTCGGTGGAGCTCCCTTCTACTTTCTGAATGGGATGCTGCCCAATTCATGAATTGCTCAGTAAAGCTGGGAGATCCTAAATTGCATGAAAAGTTTTTCTTTTACAAGCCTATAAGTAAATAAATCTAGTACACTGCAGTAAGAAACAGGAAGTATTTGAGCCCCAAGGCGATTGGCTTGCCTTTGGAGGAGAGGAGGAAGGCTACATGGGCTCAGACCAATCAGGTTAGATTCTTTGAGAAAGGCATCTGCACACATCCCGCGTTCCGTTGGGTAAGGTGGAAGGTGGGCGCTCACCAAGGCCAGGGTGGTCCATGCAAAGGGCTGCTCCTCCGAGGGAGTCCCCTTGGGGTCAGAAGTGCAGACCCGGCCACTTCTGAGTTTTGTGGCCTTTGGCAAGTCACTTAACTCTCCTGATATGGTTGTCACTTAACAACTCTACACAGTTGGGCTGGTGTTGGTCTCAAAGGGAATAATTAATGCATAAGTTCTTTGCAAAAGGCAAAGTGCTAGACAACTGTAAAGGGCTATTAGCATTCTGTGGAAAGGAAAAATAAGGTCCAGTATATCTCACAGGGGAAACGTAAATCAGGACTCTTTTGCCTTGCTCTAGCAACTGCCTCATAATCGGAGCTCTATCTGCCATCCTTGAACCCCTCAGGAGTGTCAGGTATTGTGTCTTTGTGATTTTGCTACAAATTCTGAACTATGCAGTGTTTATGCCAAAAACATGAAAATCCCCAGTTGCCCCATGTCTCCATGAGGCTGAAACATTAGTCGGGTGGCTACTTGGCAGCTGCACCTTCTTGTCCTCCATAGGCAGAAAGCTTCTGTTTCTGTGCATTAATTAGAGCTGATTCACTATTAATGCAATCACCCAAATGGCCCAAATCACCAGAATGAGAGTTTTAGTTACCTTATGAATGGAAGCAGGAACTTTTCCTAAAACAGTTCTCAGAAAGTGGGGATGGTAAAATGGCTGAGGGTTTGCCCTGGGAGCCTTTGGAGAAATAGCTCTTCCTTTGTTAGGTTTCATCCAGTGATTCAATCTACAATTCCAAGAACCCTCATTTCTTAGACCTGACAAATTCTTCATCACTAATGACTAGAGAAAGACTCAAAAATTTTTGGATGGAACTCTCAATCTCCTGGTGATGGACACCTAAAATTTGAAACAATTACTCAGTTTTCTCTGGGTTCCTAGTCCTGCCTATTTCCCAGCTCCCCCTTGAGGAAGCTAGATTCCATTCAAATGATGGAGAACTTAGACTTAGGGGCTCCCACCCACTTTTACTCTGCTGAACCCAGTAGCAGAGCTTGCCTGAGGAGACCCTTCCTTAAAGGGTTATGATGACCTTGGATGGAGAAGGTCTCCACCCATCCACCTCCATGTCATTCTTGGGATGAGCTTTGGTCCCTGTGCTCTTCTGGAATAGAAGATGGGATCCCTCTTGGGAGGATGGGAGCAGGGAGGAAGCAGGACTGAAGGTCTAGCCCAGCAAAGGAAAATATGTCTGTATTTTGTAGGTGAGATCTCTTTCACTCTGGGACTAGCAGGAAGCTTTGATGACATGAACTGCGAAGGAGAGGCAAAGACACATCTTTAGACGAAAATGCTCCATTAGAGCAACAGGCTGACTTTACCATCCAGTAGCACCTTGCTGCCCTGCCTTCTTCCCCCCTGGACACACCACATGTACTGGGGACCCACGCCTGGGGTGATGCAGCTCTGCTCCTTTCTGAAACCTCTAGTCAAAGAATCCCTGCAGCAGCTCCCATTTGTCTGTCTTGCTGTGGCTGCTGGAAGGTCACCGTAGATGCACACAATTCTTATCAGAAAACTTTCATGGTGGTGACCAGTTTGGAAGACGTGCCTTCTCCCTCAGTGTGTCCTGCACGTCACCTGACCAGTGTTGGATTTACAGCCACACCCCATACCTTGGGATTCTGAGCTCCCCTCTCACTTTCTAGCAATGTCTATGCAGTTGACCCCGTGCTGCCTTATGCTACCCACTTACAATGCACATTTCTTTGTCCAGGTTATTTTAGCATATTTTGTCATTACAAATTATATAGTTTGAAGTTGGTTTTACTTTTGAATGATGAATTTACGTCATGGAAATAAACGATTAGAAGCTCTAAATTCTTTGCAGCCACCCCAACTAAAATCAGAGTTGAAACACTGAGCCACAAATTTCTATCGTACCTACGAGACGGCATTCATGGGTGAGCAGTTATGGCCCTGAGAGCTTCAGGGAGTGCACAACACGGGCTGGACAGCCTTTTGTTTATCTTCTGCTCAGCTGCTAGCCCTCCAGGGACTTCCCTCACACCCTACTGCCCTCTCCCTGGCTCTGCCCCAGCCACACTGGCCTCCTTGCTGTGCCTTAAACACACCAGGCCCAGCCGGCTTCAGGACCTCCCCACCCGCTGCCCCTCCGTAATGCCACCTTCTGTGATTTGTCCTTCACTGGTCTAGGTAAAATGAGCTTCCCAGAACCAACTATTCCCTTTTCTGCTTTAGTTTGCTCATTGTCTGTTTACCATATTTCCCCCCAGCCAGAATGTAACCCTTAGGAGAACAGGATTTTTTTCGGGTTTGTTATTTTTGCAGTGCCTAGGGCAGTGCTTGACATGAACGAATGCAGAATAAATTATCTTCTGAATCAATGGATGAACATTTTATCCTTTTACTAAATGAAGAAATCACTGGATGCTATTCCTCTTTCATACCATCTCTTCAAGTGAAAATTAAGTGTCTCTTTATTAAAGTAACTTAAAAACAGAACACAAAATCTCATTTTTTTCTACAGATATATTTTCAAGCTGTTTTCTGTTTTGTTTTGTTTTTAAACATTTCTTTTCTAGTAATATAAGTAATGCTGGTTCATTGTAGGAAGTTCAAAAAAGTATGACCCATTTAGATTATAGGGTTAATAATCTCATAGCATTAAATATTGTTAGTATTTTGATGTACTTCCTTCCAGATTTTTATCTATGCATACATACAAGCATATATTTTCTATAGTTTTCTATATATTTTCGATATACTTTCTATGAATACGTAATGATATACATTTATATATTTGTGTGCATGTGTGTGTATTTAAATTGGGGCCATGCCATGTTTACTTTTATTATTTACTAGGCAAGGAGCATACTATGTATGCATTATTGCTTGTTTTCCTAAAACATTATGCTCAGAGGTAGCTTAATATTGCACCATATAATCTATCGTAATTTGCTTAACCCTTTATTATGGACTTAAAAAAAACTTGCCATTTTCATTGTCTATTTAGTTTGTTGGTCTTTTTTTTTTTTAGGTCCCGGGGATCGAACCCAGGTCCCTCCATTTGGGAGACGGATTCCCAACCATCTGAGCCACATCTGCCCCCCATAGTTTATTGGTCTTTAACAGCTATATTCTCATGTTTTACTCATCAATGATTTTCAAATTTTAACCTTTTGCCCTTATGATTTTTTACGTGGCATTTTCTCTACTCTAAGCGGTTTAGCAGCACAGCCTGTTTACCTTTAATTCCTTGGTTTTCTCTATTTCTTACCTTCTTTGTATTTTCTACATTATTTCTCCTTTGTAGGGTCTGCTTTACAGTTTGTTTTTACTGTGGCCATTGGGGCAACAGCAGTGACTCACTGCCTGCAGTCGCCCTCTCCCCTTGGTTCCCACGGTCTCATTCTGGCTCTCGTGAAGTGAGAGTACTCTCTGGAATCACGTTCCCAACCATCTCTTCCTAAGAGAGGAATGTTCCAAATTCTCGGATCTGTCCCATGTGCGGCCTCTGGGGTGGGGGCATGCAGGAATGACCTCCACATGGCCCTCCACCGGATTGGGGTGACTAAAGCCCGGATAGACTTCTTGGGAAGACGCCCCATACACCATCCAGAGCCAGAATGCTGGCCTAATTTCTAGGCCGGCTGCTGTCTCCATCTCTCTTATTCTAAGCTTTCCATTTTGTTTTTTTTGAGCAGGGTTACCATGGTGAGTCCCTTCAGCTCCCCATGTGACCCAAAGAAGGGCTGGTGACTCCCCAAGGCTCCTCCTGGATAAAAATACCTGCCAAACTGCTGCCCTGAAGAAGAGGCTCGTTAGATGTGTGCAGAGACAGCTGTGGAGAGGATGCAGTTTACCTGCAGCTCACAGGGAAACAGGGTGTTCACTGTGAAGATGGGGGGCCTGTTTGATGTTCATGTCATATCCCCAGTCATAGCTCCCTATATTTCAGGCAAAACTTTCCTCCATTTACTTTTCTCTCTGTTCCCTCCAGAGAGCTGGGTTAAGAGGGGGTATTTCTTTTGGTGGGAGAATTTCCTCTTATTTCACAACTTGGCTGACTGCCTCTCCTTTGAAGCTACTCTCCCCTTAGCCCCTCTGAACAGGGAGCTTGAATTTCCTGCTGACCCCTCCATTGCTCAACTCCTCGGCCCTCAGGGACTTTGCTGAGAACTCTTGCCATGTTGCTGATTTAAAGAGGTGTGCAGTTCTCTAGGAGGTATTTCCAAAAGCCTGTGTTCTCAGTGACATCCAGGAATTCAGGTAGATAGATTATATCTCTTCCCAATGAGCTTGACCTGTGTTTTAGTTTACTGGCTGTTAAAACAAACACTATACAATGGGTTGGCTTAAAAAAAGGAATTTATTGGCTCACAGTTTCAGAGGCTAGAAGGCTTGCTTCCTTCTGGGGTTGGCATCATCTGGCTGGCTTGCACGACGTTCTCATCATATGGCAATGCGCCTGGTGGCATTTTTTCCTATCTCTTCTGGGTTCTGTTGACTTTTAGCTTCTGGCTGCTCCCCTTCTCTCCATCTAACTTTCACTCTGTTTATAGAGCTCTCCAGTAATCTGGATTAAAGTCCAACTTGATTCAGTTGGGCCATGACTTAACTGAAGTAGCATCTTGATGAGATCTTATTTATAATGGGTCCACACTCACCAGAATGCAGACCAAGACCAAGAACATGTCCAAACTGGGGTACACCATTTGATCCACCACAACCTGTGAGACTCCACTTGGTCAGCGAGTGGGAGCTAAAGAGAAAGCTGAGACCTTCCAGGTCTTGGGTTTGGTATGTGCCCTGGTGGCTCAGCACCTCCTCAGCAATATGCTCCCTCCTTGACATTAGCATCACGGGGCAGCTACAGCTGCCCAACTGGATTCAGTTTCTAGGATAAAGGTCCTAACAGGTTGGCTTTTCTTGGGCAAGGGACCTGGATTTTTGGAAACATATTTCCTCACACTTCAAGTTTTAGCCCCTCTCTTCTTTTCAGCTTTATGGAAGAAAATAGCTTTGGCAAAGTCATGGTGAGCTGGTGCCTGTATCAGCTTCAGCCTCAGGGAGATCTGGCTTATATAGAGAGACCTGTTTCTTCCAGGTTTTATCTATAAGTCCCACCAAGCCTAAACCCCTCTGCCCAAAGTGCATTCTGTTTGGTTGTCTAACCTTGATTCTTTATGCCAGGAGGGAGGTTATCTGAGAAGACCCATCCCTGGGACTGGCCAAGGGCTGACAGGGCCACCTGGAGCCAGTGGGGTAGGCTGAGAGGGAGCCTGTATGCTTGTGAGCCAGCTTTTAGATGGTGTTGGGTCACAGTTGAGGGTTAAATTTATGCCAAGTAATTTGCTAGTTTGTAAGTAGATTTTAAATATCATAACATCCTTCTCACTCACTTGCCTTCCATGTGCTTTCTTGAGCAGGAAGTCAGAGCTACTCAGTGTATGCCAGGAATTACGGCTATCTCTGTGTACCCATGGTTCATAGGTGCAGAGAGCACAGCTGCTGGTCCAACTGTCTCCAAACACTTGACAGTGCTTCCATCTATCAGCACTGTAAAAACTCTACACCCTATACTTCCGGGAAGATGGCGGACTAGTAAGACATGGGAATCTCTTCTCCAGAAAAATAACTAGAGGACAAGCTGAAACAGCCCCGAAAAAGATCTTCTAGGGTTTAGGACAACAGGTGAAGGCTGCACACTACCCAGAGGAGAGAAGGACAGAAGAGGGAAATCGCAACTACAGAACTGTGAGTTGCAAGTAGCAGCTTCTGCTGCTGCCAGCACCCTCCCCCACACTCTTCAGAACTCTCGGGCCTCTGGGCCTGCGACCATAGACAAAGGGGGCTTCAGGGATCTGCCACTCCCGGAAAGGGGAGAGAGAGGGACACAGCCTTAGGCTGACTCAGGTTCTGACCTGAAATTTGGGCTGCAGAGCCCCACGGACCCTTCCACACGGCGGTTTGCTCTGGGAGCCTAGAAAGGACTGGAGAAATCCCACCCTCGCAACCTCCTTCTCTTCTAGTCTGGACTAATTGTTGAGGACACCACCAGAGAGGGGAGAGAGAGCCTGGGGCTGACCCTGCTTTGGACTCCCAGGTTTGGTCTGCCCTGTCCCGAGAGCCCTTCCAGGCTGGGTGGGGCTGCGCCATTGTTTGCTTTGGAGCCTGCAAGGGGCTAAAGATATACAAACCTCCCAATCTCCTCTTCTACTAACAGGGACTGATTGTTGAGGATTCAGAAGGGAGTGAAAATATTTCCTAGCTGGGAAAAGGGGGGCACTACGAGAGAAGTCTGGAGAACTATCTCAGAAAGTTTGAATCACAGGGCTCTTAGCCCCCAGACAGGAAGCTCTATCACACTGATTTGGTCTGTGTCACAACAAATACGCTCCGACCAGGCATTGAATTGAGAGCTGCCAACAAACGCCATCTCCTGGCAGACCAAGGAAGTAAACATAAGAAAATTAATAAGTAAGAGAGGCTTTTCCTGGCCTCTATAGCCTCCCTGCCCAAGGCGCTAGGAAACAAATCTAAAACCAATTACTGGGTCCAGTGCCCAGTTTCGAGCAACCAGCAGAACAATCCTAACAATCAAGGTTGAGCCAAAAATTAAAGAGCGGTGGTAACGCACAGCCTCCTGCCACTAAAACCCCATAAAACAGAAAGAGATAGAGCATCTAAGTAAAATACAAACTAACCAGATGCCTAAGCACCAGCAAAAAATTACGGGCCATACTAAGAAAATAGAAGCCATGGCCCAAGAAAAGGAATACAGCAAAGTCCCAGAAGAGATGCAGAATCTGAGAGAACTAATCAGTGAGATGAGCACACATTTCCAAAATCAAATTAATGAGATGAAAGAGAATGTAGTTAAAGAGATCAATGACATCAAGAAGTCATTGCGCGAATGTAAAGAAGAATTTGAAATCATAAACAGAAAAGTAACGGAGTTCATGGGAATGAAAGACACAATAGGTGAAGTCAAAAATACATTTGAAGCATACAACAGCAGACTCGAAATGATAGAAGAAAGAATAAGTGATACTGAAGACAGAGCAGCTAAAATTGAAGAGAGAAAAGAACAGAGAGAGAAAAGAATGGAAAAAATTGAGCAGGGGCTCAGAGAGTTGAATGACAGCACAAAATGCAAGAACATACGTGTCATGGGATTTCCAGAAGGAGAAGAGAAAGGAAAAGGGGCAGAAAGAGTATTTGAGGAAATAATAGCTGAAAACTTCCCAACTCTCACGAAAGAAATGAACTTACATGTCCAAGAAGCACACCGTACCCCAATAAGAATAAATCCAAATAGACCTACGCCAAGACACATATTATTCAGAATGTCAAATGTAAAAGATAAAGTGAAAATTCTCAGAGCAACAAGAGAGAAGCAAACGATCACGTACAAAGGACGTCCAGTAAGACTTTGTGCAGATTTCTCTTCAGAAACCATGGAGGCGAGAAGACAGTGGTATGATACAATTAGGAAACTGAAAGAGAAAAACTGCCAGCCAAGAATTCTTTATCCAGCAAAACTGTCCTTCAAATATGAAGGTGAATATAAAGTATTCACAAACAAACAGAAACTAAGAGAGTTTGCAAAAAAGAATCCACCTTTGCAGGAAATATTAAAGGAAGCCTTAGAACCTGAAAGAAAAAGACAGGAGAGAGAGGCTCGGAGGAGAATATAGAAGAAAGAAAAGCAGAAAGGATAACCAAAAGAGTAAAAAGAAAGACAAAAATAAGATGACATGAAAACCAAAGAATAAAATGGAGGAAATAAATAGTGCATTTTCAGTAATATCATTGAACGTGAATGGATTAAATTCCCCAATCAAAAGATACAGGCTGACAGAATGGATAAAAAAACATGAGCCATCCATATGCTGCTTACAAGAAACTCACTTCAGAAACAAGGATACAAGCCAGCTGAAAGTAAAAGGTTGGAAAAAGATACTCCATGCGAATAGTAAACAGAAAAGAGCAGGGGTAGCTATACTAATATCAGACAAAACAGACTTCAAATGCAAAAAAGTGATAAGAGATGCAGAAGGCCATTATATATTAATAAAAGGGACAATCCTCCAGGAAGATATAACAGTCATAAATATCTACACACCTAACCAGGGTGCCCCCAAATATATGAGACAAACTCTGGCAAAACTGAAGGGAGAAATAGACATTTCTACAATAATCATCGGGGACTTCAACACCCCTCTCACATCATTAGATAGAACAACTAGACAGAAGATCAACAAGGAAACAGAGAACTTGAACAATATGATAAACAAGTTAGACCTAACAGACATATACAGAACACTGCATCCAAACTCAGCGTGTTATACATTCTTCTCAAATGCCCATGGATCTTTCTCCAGGATAGACCACATGTTAGGTCACAACACAGCTCTCAATAAATATAAGAAGACTGAAATTATACAAAGCACCTTCTCAGATCATAATGGAATGAAACTAGAAATCAATAACAGACAGGAAAAAAGGAAATTTGCAAATGTGTGGAGACTGAACAACACACTCCTAAATATTCAGTGGGTCAAGGAAGAAATTGCAAGTGAAATCAGTAAATATATTGAGACAAATGAAAATGAGAACACAACATATCAAAACTTATGGGATACAGCAAAGGCAGTCTTGAGAGGGAAATTTATAGCCCTAAATGCCTATATTAAAAAACAAGAAAGAGCTAACCTCAAAGATTTAACTGAACAACTTGAGAAACTAGAGAAAGAATAGCAAACCAATCCCAAAGCAAGCAGAAGGAAAGAAATAATAAAGATTAGAGTGGAAATAAATGAAAATGAGAACAAAAAAGCAATAGAAAAAATCAACAAAACCAAAAGCTGGTTCTTTGAGAAGATCAATAAAATTGACAAACCCCTCGCTAAAGTAACAAAGAAAAAAAGAGAGAAGATGCAAATAAATACAATCAGAAATGAAAGGGGGGAAATTACAAATGACCTGACAGAAATAAAAAGAATCATAAGAGGATATTATGAGAAACTATTTGCCAACAAACTAGACAACCTGGATGAAATGGACAAATTTCTAGAAATTCACAACCAACCTACACTGACACAACAAGAAATACAAGAACTTAACAAACCAATCACAATTAAGGAAATTGAAGCCGTCATCAAAAATCTCCCAGCAAAGAAAAGTCCAGGACCAGATGGCTTCACAGGTGAGTTCTACCAAGCATTTGTAAAAGAATTAACACCAATCCTGTTTAAACTCTTCCAAAAAATTGAAGAGGAGGGAAAATTACCCAACACATTTTATGAAGCCAACATTACCCTAATACCAAAGCCAGATAAAGATTCCACAAGAAAAGAAAATTACAGACCAATCTCTCTCATGAACATAGATGCAAAAATTCTCAACAAAATACTTGCAAATCGAATTCAAAAGCATATCAAAAGACTTATACATCACGACCAAGTGGGATTTATTCCTGGTATGCAAGACTGGTTCAACATAAGAAAATCAATCAATGTAATACACCACATTAACAAATTGAAGGAAAAAAACCACATGATCATCTCAATAGATGCAGAAAAGGCATTCGACAAAATCCAACATCCTTTTTTTGATAAAAATACTTCAAAAGATAGGAATAAAAGGAAAATTCCTCAATATGATAAAAGGCATATATGAAAAACCCACAGCCAACATCATACTCAATGGGGAAAGGTTGAAAGCTTTCCCCCTAAGATCAGGAACAAGACAAGGATGCCCACTGTCACCATTGTTATTCAACATTGTACTAGAAGTTCTAGCTAGGGCAATTAGACAAGACAAAAAAATTAAAGGAGTCCAAATAGGAAAAGAGGAAGTAAAACTCTCACTGTTTGCGGATGACATGATCCTGTATTTAGAAAATCCTGAAGTATCCACAACAAAGCTACTTGAACTAATAAATGAGTTCAGCAAAGTGGCAGGATATAAGATCAACACACAAAAATCAGTAATGTTTTTGAACACTAGTACTGAACAACCTGAGGAGGAAATCAGGAGGAAAATTCCATTTTCAATAGCAACAAAAAGACTCAAATACCTAGGAGTTAATTTAACCAAGGAAGTATAGGACCTATATGCAGAAAACTACAAAACAATGCTAAAAGAAATTTAAAAAGACCTAAACAAATGGAAAGACATTCCATGTTCATGGATTGGAAGAATAAATATCGTGAAGATGTCAATCTTGCCCAAACTGATTTATAGATTGAATGCCATACCAATCAAAATCCCAACAGCTTACTTTACAGAATTAGAGAAGGCAATTACCAAATTCATCTGGAAGGGTAAGTGCACCCGAATAGCCAAAAGTATTCTAAAAAAGAAGAGCAATGTGGGAGGAATTTCACTGCCTGACCGTGAAACATATTACAAAGCTACAGTGGTCAAAACAGCATGGTACTGGCATAAAGGTAGACATACCCATGAGTGGAATAGAATTGAGAATCCAGAAATAAACCCTCACCTATACAGTCAACTGGTTTTTGACAAACCTACCAAGCCCACGCTGATGGGAAAAAACAGTCTCTTCAGCAAATGGTGTTGGGAGAACAGGATATGTATAACCAAAAGAATGAAAGAGACCCCTATCTCACCCCCTATACAAGAATCAACTCAAAATGGATCAAAGATCTAAATATAAAAGCCAGAACCATAAAACTACTAGAAGAAAATGTAGGGAAACATCTTCAAGACCTTGTAGTAGGTGGTGGTTTCTTGGACTTCACAGCCAAAGCACATGCAACAAAAGAAAAAGTAGATAAATGGGACCTCCTCAAAATTAAACACTTTTGCACCTCACAGGACTTTGTCAGAAGGGTGAAAAGGCAGCCGACTCAATGGGAAAAAATATTTGGAAATCACATATCTGATAAGGGTTTAATATCCAGGATATATAAAGAGATGTTACAGCTCAACAATAAAAAGACAAATGACCCAATTAAAAAATGGGCCAAAGACTTGAATAGACATTTCTCCGAAGAAGAAATACAAATGGCAAAAAAACACATGAAGAAATGCTCAACATCACTCATGATTAGGGAAATGCAAATCAAAACTACAATTAGATATCATTTCACACCTTTCAGAATGGCCACTATTAAAAAGGCAGAGAACTACAAGTGTTGCAGAGGATGTGGAGAGATAGGAACACTTCTTCACTGTTGGTGGGAATGCAGGATGGTACAACCACTATGGAGGACTGTTTGGCAGTTCCTAAAGACGTTGAATATAGACTTGCCATGTGACCCTGCAATACCACTACTGGGTTTTTACCCCAAAGAACTGAGAGCAGGGACACGAACAGACATCTGCACACCGATGTTCATAGCCACATTATTCACCATTGCCAAAAGTTGGAAACAACCCAGGTGTCCATCAACAGATGAGTGGATAAACAAACTGTGGTCTATTCACACGATGGAATATTATGCAGCTGTAAGAAGAAATGAAGTCATAAAACATATGGCAACATGGATGAACCTGGAGGACATTATGTTGAGTGAAGCAAGCCAGACACAAAAGAGCAAATACTGTATGAATGCATTACTATGAACCAAATATATTGTGTAATATATTGTTTGATTCACACACACACAAAAACAAACAAAAAACAAAACAACAACAACAACAAAAAAACCCAAAAACTCTACACCCACCTTCAACGCTCCAAATGCTTACACCCAATGCCCTGCCCATCAGCTCTCCATATACTCAACCTTACCTCCACATCAGCGCTCCAGCTACTCAACTGCCTCCCAAATACTGAACCTCTCCCCCAGCCCCCTGCCCATCAGTGGTCTAAGCACTCAACCCCACCCCACCCCACCCATCATCCCTCCAAATACTCAACCTTCCTTCCCAGCCCATCAGTGCTACAAACATTCATCTCCCCCTGACACTCTTCCCCCTCCCCTCCCCTGTCCCACCTCCATGTACATTGGGGCTCTGAACACTCAAATCCACCCCTTTCTTTATGTAAATCCACCTGACGTTGTACGTGTTCTGAAGAACGGTGCCTCCTCCATTGCCTTAGATAGCAATGAATTGCACTTTCAAATTGAGGTGTGAGAAACTAATGATCATCTGGGGACTGAGGCCGAATGGTTTTCACACACTGCCAGGCATCTCTGACACAGGATGAGGTGTGCAAAGCATATCTGACACCTCTGACGATCTCAGCCAGATGGGGTAAGTGGCCATTCAGGTGTGTGTTTAATTCTAGACTTTATGGTATGGCCATACTGTAAATGTTATGCAGATATTTAATAATTAACTTTGGGAGATATTTCAAGACATGGGAACATGTTCATGGGACAATATTAAGTTTTGAAAAAAGGCAGGATCTCAAACTGCTTATCCAATATGATCCCAGTTGTATTATTTGTATATATATCCACGTCGAAGTGCTGATGATAGATATTTTGGGGTAACAATTTTTTCGGTACTTTTTAATATTGCTCACTTGTCCGTAATGTGCATGAACTATTTTTGCAATGACAATATAAACATTTTTGAATTAGCACAAGCTCTTTATTCCACAATTTATACAATGGATGATCCAGATAGAAAATATATGATTTACCCCAAGACTACAAGTGTCTGAACCAAATCAACCATTTCAAGTATCTAAATTGCCTTTCACCTTTACAGTTCAGGAACCAGTGAAGTGATGAAAAAGTCCTTTGGAACTATCTGAAAATTATAAAGTTGAGAATCTAGCAGGCCATATTAAACTCACCACCTCTGGTTTGTAAAAACAACTAAAATGCAAGTTGTCTAAAATGTGGAAAGAGCTGTGATGGAGAGAGAAGCTTGTGTATTGCCTGAGGCAGGGCTGCCTGGCTTCGAGAAGGCAAGACCCTGACTCATTGGGGGGCAGTAACTTTAACTGGAAGCACAGATGTTGTTGGGGCAGTGAGAATGGGATGGAGAGCCCAGAACTTTTCCCAACCATGAAGGGAGCCAGAACCTACAAATGGGATTAAAAAAAATAAAAAGGTAATCTTTTTGGCAACCTAATTAAATGTAGAATTTCTTAGCAGTGCCCCCCAATGACATCACCACGTCCCTGCTGCTTTCCTACACATCTGTCAGATGGTAATTAGTCAAGTCTTTCCTGCCTGTGGTCCAGGTGGGTAGCACCCAAGGAGCAGAGGTCAATTTCCCCAGGATGTTTGCAACACATCAGGGTTTAATGCCCCATCCTCTTGACCAAGCGTCAGACTTTTGCTTTCCACATGCAAGAGCAGATCAATAGTTCTCACAGCCAGCTAATTCAGTCCCCAAATCTGTCATGCCAATTGTTGTAGAGGCCAAGGTGGTTGATATTCAAAAATATCCCCTGCAAATGGTTATGGAGCACCCTATAAGCTGGCCCTATTCTAGGCTCTGGGGATCCCATGGTGGCAAGATGGATGAGATCTCTGCTTCATGGGGCTGACCTTTCATCGTGGGATGTGGCATGCCCCTGAGGACAGGTGGTTGGGCCCTCATTTGCTTCTTTCGAGGGGTACTCAGATTACTTCCACCCCAACCTGCTTGTGACCAAAGGGATACTCCCTTTTGTAGACTATCTTTAGTCTGGGTTTCCCCACAGTGGGGCAGAAATGAAGCTGAATTCTAAGTGTCCAATTTCCAGAAATTCAATTTATCATGCTGGTGATATGATGAGGATAGAGGTTACGGAGAGACCTGTCAGGCCAGCGTGGCTGATCACTCTCTCCTGCCTCCAATGGTGACCACTGTAGACATCAGTCTACCCCCACCCCCTAATAGGCCTCAGTGCCTTTCCAGCTGGGGAATCAAGAGCTCAATGTAGCCCACCCTGACCTCTGAGTGAAAAAGCTCTCTGTATAAAAGCAATGAGAAAACTATAAGAAATGAAACAAAAGAACAGACTGACTTTGTTTGGAAATTTTAGATTTCCATGTATCATGGTATCATGGCTAAGAGTTCCAGGTGTAGCTTTACTTAACTTTTCCATCAAAATACCTATGAAGAAGCAGAAAAAAAAACTTCAGATAAGAGTAAGAGAAGATTTTCATTGAACATGTGTTCTGTGTCAGGTGACATGCTGGCTACTCTCAGCCTGGGTCAAATGGAATAATCCCATCAACTCAATGAAGGAGAGAGTATAACTTACCCACTTTATAGGGAAGGACACTGACCACTTGGGAGGGGGGGGGCTTTCCCCCTAGATGACTGATAGCAAGAGCAGGATGAGCCATAGATGCAGCGCTTCCTGGGCTCAAACCTGCACCCTTTCCTACTGCTTCTCAACTGATTTTCCAAATCCTGCAGGAATTTCGACAAACATCCAGACCTATAGAGCTGAACTAAGAATTGCATGCAGTGGCTAGCAAGGGTCTGAGCCCAGGACTGGTTGGGAGGAACAAGAGCTTGGGAGCTCAGGGGCTGCAGGGTTTTGTGCATTTCCAAGTCCAAATCATGGTCCCCAGGAGGCTCGCTGCATAGGTCATGGAGCTGTCATATGTTGGCCTGGTGATTAGTTCTTAGGGGCCCAGTTAAATTGAATTTCAGATAAACAACAAATAATATTTTTTAGTATATGTTCCATGCAATATTTGGGACTTATACTAAAAAATTTATTTGTTTTTTAGCTGACGTTCAAATTTAACTGGGCATTCTGTGAGTTATCTGGCAGCCTTAGCTACCCTAGGTCATAAAGGGCCTTTGGGCCATGCTAGGAATTTTTACTTTTATTCTAAGAGAGATAGGAAGACTTTGAGAGGTTTTAAGGGGACAAATGGGTTACATGACCATTTAGTGTAGAGTGGGTTTGGGGAAGGGCAAGAGCTATGTGGACAGGCTGGTTTAGGCAGCTATTTAGAAGTCCAGGTGGGAGTTAAGATGGTTAAGTTGGACTAGGACACTGGAGGTATGATGAATAGAAGTTGGGCAGTGAGGGATACTGAGGTGATACATATCAGGGCTTGGTGATTGATGGATGTTGGTGGTGAAGAGTAGAGAGGTATGGAGTAGGACAGCAAGATTTCTGGTTTACATGACTTGATGGATGAAAACAAAATTCAGTGAATTAGAGGATATTAGAAGACAGGAAGACAGTATGGTTAGGGTGGGGAAGATAATAAGTTCAGTTTGGGACTTTTTTTTTGATATTTGAGATATTTAAGAGCAGTTGTCTAATAGACAGTTGAATATTACTGGATATGTCAAAGAGAATATACAAGCAAAAGTCTGGAAGCCAGAGGTGTGGTCTGGTTCAATATATAATTTAATGAGTCACCTGCCACCTGGTGTGTAGGAACTGAAGCCTTGGGTGTGTACAAAGTTCATCTGAGGAAAGAGTATAGTGGAAGAAGAGGTGGCCTAGGGCCAGCTGGTGGAATGCCAACATTCCAAGTTTAAGTAAAGAAGGATGAACTTGCCAAGAAGACAGAGGCGTTTTCAGTTCTTCAGGAGGAAAAGCAGGGGAGTGTGGCATGCATGAAGCCAAGGGGAATTCTTTGTACTATTGTTACAACATTTTTTAAGTCTGAAATTATTTCAAAATAAAAAGTTAAACAGCAACAAAACAACCACCACACACAAAAAACATTTTGTTAGTTATGGCTTATTATATGGAGGAGGAGTTATCCTTTTCATCTTGGATAACTGTCCCCCATCTGTAGGGACCTTCCTTATTGGGTTTATTTTCTTCCACATCCTCTTTCCTCAGAAGGGTCAATTTAACTTATCAAAACATATATGCTCCTCTTCAGATGGCAATAGATAATCTCTGCATACAAATCACTATCATCTTAGGTAATAAATTCTATAAAACATAAAGTATTGGTCATTGTGGTGGTTTGGAATTGTATGTACTCCAGAAAAACATGTTCTTAAACTTCCATTCCTGTAGGTGTGAACTCATTGTGAGTAGGACCTTTTGATGAGGTTACTTCCATTAAAGTTAGGCCCAACTGAATTAGAATGGGTTTTAATGCAATTACTGGGGTTCTTTATAAGCAGAACAAAATCCAGACACACAGAGAGAAAGCCAGAGTGAGCAGCCAGAAGCTGAACATCAATGGAACCCGGAAGAGAAGGGAGAGACCAGGGGATGATACCATGTGCCTTGCCGTGTGGCAAACTAAGGTCCCAGGACCACTGGAAGCCAGCCCAGAATGCCACAGTCTTCAGGGAGAAAGAATCGCCTTGATGACACCTTGATTTGTACTTTCTTTTAGCCTCAAAACTGTGAGCTAGTAAGTTCCCATTGTTTGAGCTGACCCATTGCACAGTTTTTACTTGAGCATCCTTGGAAACTAAAACAATCATTTAATACTTTCACCCTTTATATTGAAAGAAATGCTATTGGCTTATTTAATATAGACTACATTTTAACATGTCTCCACCTCGTTATTAAGCCAAAACCAGAAAACAACCCACTGAGAGCACTGGACAAATTGTTATCACTTTGTATTGGTCAGGATAGCCTGGATTTTGCTGTGGTAACAAACACACCCTAATTCTTAGTGGCTTAAAGGAAAAGAGGTTTATTTCTTGCTCAAAACTTCATATACAGTGTGGTTTTTAGAGAACTCTGCTTGTAGTTATCAGTTGGAGACTCAGCTCCATCTTGACGGTTACCTTCTTGATGGCTATAACAGGGAAAAAGGACTGGTGAGCTAGGCACTGTAGCTTAGTCCTTTGGTCTGGGAGTTACACATGTCACTTCTGCTCATACTTCATTAGCTAGAAGTAGTCACATGGTTATGCCTAACTTTAAGGGAGTGTGGAAGGATCCTTTCTCTTACCTGGAAGTAAAAGAGATGCATAAAAGTAATGACTTGGACATACAATTTGATGCTTTACCAAATAAGAAATAAAATGCAACAATATCCTGCTATTTTGGCGGAATACTTAATATTCAGTCTCCTCTTTTTACTTATTTGTAGATCCCTAGTTTGTCAATGCCTAGTGAAAATCGTTCAACCCTACAGACTTTTTAATAGCTATGGGGACATATGGGACCTGATTCTAGCTGTCTAGATATAGACAAAAATTACTAGGTGAAGCTTAAAAGAAAGCAATATTTTTGACGGTCAGAGAAGCGGCTTTGTGCCTTTGGCCTTCTGTCCTTCATCTCCCCCACCAATCTTCCGTCTTCCAACTTGGGATGTGGACACAGTGTCTGGAGAAGTAGCAGCCACCTTGTAACCAAGACACAAAAGACTCACACTGAGGATGGTGGCTCAGGGCTGCAGATGGAGCCTGGCTCCTCAGTGACTGGGCAGACTGAATTATGTTCCCCAATTTAGACATGTTCTTTGCCTTAATCCACATTCCTGTGGGTGTGAACCCATTGTAAATAGGACCTCTTGAAGATGTTATTTTTAGTTAAGGTGTTACCCAACTTAATGAGGGTGGGTCTGAATCTGGATTACTGGAGGCCTTATAAAGAGAAAGCTACAGGAAGAAGCAAGAAGCTAGAAATCAGTGGAAAACAGAAGAGCAGACACAAGAAAGGGCAGACTTTGTGATGGGAGGCAGTGACACAAGCCAAGGAACCCCAAGGACTGCAGCAAGCCAGCACCAGCATGCTTTCTCTTTTCTTGATATTGACTTTTGGCCTCTGAAACTGTGAGCTGGTAAATGCTTGTTGTTTGAGCTCACCCATTGTGTGGTATTTGTTATAACAGCTCAGGCAAACCAAGATAGTGGCTTCACTGAGCCTCCTCCATACCAGCTGTGGACAGTCTTCCCCAAGATTGCTTGTTTCTGCAGACAAGCCAGCATTTGTTAGGTCTTCTGTTGCTTGCAGCCAAACACAATCCTAAATGATACACATAAACTATTTGTTATTATATACCATGAATAATGATTTTTTCACATAGTATTATGGCTCTGATCACTTTGGAAATATTTACAAAATTTGCTACATTACCTTCATCTTCCTTCAGCTGGTTAAGTGGCATATAACTTTCTCCAGTGAATTTAGAATGATTTTCCCACTATAACAATGAGGGAAAATTAAATAATGTTAAAAGCTTACACATAGGATCCACTATGGGCATTGATGGATTGTATACTTTTGTCGTCTTGTAACACTAATCAATCTAACCTAATAATTGAAGACATTAAAGTTAGCTATTCAAACATTGATAGTAATAAATATAGCAGTAGTGTATGTTGTTCTTCCAACTAATCAAGACACTCTTTTTTTAATACAAATTATTTGTGAGCAAGCAGTTCATTTAGCAATGCATCTAAGGCCAGCTGCACCTTAAAAAAAAAAATAGGTACAGAACATTAAAATGATACTAAACTAAAAGAAACTAAGCTAATTGAGATAGCATTTTGGCAATCACTAGAGAAATAGGCCACAAAGATAAAAAACTTTGACTGGAACATAAAATTGAAATCATTCTCTGGCAAAGTTTTTCTCAATTACTATGTCCACATAATTTCTGTTTTACCAATTGTTTTATCATGAGTTACATAAGAAATTATTTTAATTTGTTTGCTTTACATAAAAAAATAAAAAAAATAAAAAAAAGAATTACAGCGATCTCTTCCTCATTCTTGCTTCGTGGGTGTAGAGCTAGTACCAGAAGCTCTTCCATGTATAACAGCTCACAGCAATCAGGAAGCCTTTCTGAAATGTGCTTCCACTGGGGTCTGTAGGGCCTCCTACCAGTGCCTTCCTTTAGGCAACTATTTCTTAATCGGTCCACCATTCCTTTGTCATTCATCACTTAGTTCCAGAACGTCTTTGATAACTTGCTCTGACTTCAGGAAAGAGCACTTTATTTGTAATAGCAAGCCACTGACATGGGCCTGGAAATTGTTTTCAAATGGGCAGACGAGGCTGGAATGTACTTATGGATCAATGTTGAAGTAAAAGGAGGATCAGGTTTGTCTGTGCTCTTTCTAGATGCCCCAGACTTGGGGAAGGGTTGATGGCCAGGGATGCTGGTGGAAAAACACTTCTTCCGGGCTGTGGGCATTTCAATATTTCTGCACACTGCAGTTTTACTGCATGGGTTATTCTTGAACATTTCATACGATATTTTACTTCTATGCAGATGTTCCCCATGAATCCACTGGTCTCAGTTCTGAATGGCCCTGCTTTTATTTTAGCTCCTCCAAGAACTTTTCTGGATCCCACTCATCCCCCCCAGATGCTCATACTTTTCCCATGACCCTGTCTGCCTTGTAGAAGGAAGACATAGTTGTTACTCATCTATGACTACTCCCAGTGTTTGCACATAGAAGGAGCTTCATGTGTGCTTGAACTAAAGGAAAGGGACATCTGTGGTTTTCCCCCACCATGTGGCTAATGCTTTCCTTGTCCCACAGATAAGTGGAGATTTGTCTGGAATCTGTGGAGTGGTCTGTGGCCCTGGTAGAATCGAAAGTGAAGAGAACCTTGGTTAACAAAGGATATGGAGAAGGACCAACTTCTAATTTTCTTTGTCAAAAGTCAGGGCACTGCTTCTTCTCTGTGACTTGTTCAAAATTTCAGACTTGCTTAAAGTGAAACTTCCCTTAATTTTGGCCAGATTAGAGTATTTCTGGGAAGCTGTTATTGTTCACTAGTTTGGCAGGGATACTGCTACAAAATAATTATCCCAGACTTTTTTGTTTTCTGTTTAGTTTGAGTTATTAAAAAACAACAAGAGTTATCTGACTTAAAAATAATAAATCAAGATCTGCTTGTAGATGCTACTGGATCTTCTAGAGTATACAAGGTGAACCTAAGGTGCCTGAGAAATTATTCAGACAGTCCACCATTTGATAGATGAACTGATTCATCATCTCTCTGGAATCTTCTGCCATTAGTTGATTACATAATGGAAAGATTGGAAAGAATGAAGTTGTTAGCCAAGGTGAAAACCTATGGTAAAGAATCACACAGCAAGCTATTATGTGCCACATTAGCAACTCTTGATGATAACAGGGTCATGTTTAGCATGGGAGACTTCACCTTGAACAAAAGATTGAAATTGATTAGGCTAATTTCTGGCAAACCCAAAGAGATTCCAGTAAATTCCTGGAAAGCTCAATCTTAACTCTTTGGTTCTGTAACCTCACCTTCATGCTCACCCCAACCCGGGAGAGGGAAGTATAGAAGGCTGATTAGAAAAACAGGGAGAAATCCCATGGGATGTGTCAAGCTCATCACCTTCCTCTCTTTGCTGCGATGCTTGGTGCAAAATAGCAGAGATCATGGGTACTAGACAAAGACAGACTTCTTGTATGGAGCCACCAAGAGAGCACTTCCTTGAGTCACACACATTGCTTGTTTAACCAGACCAGAAGGATTTGTTCAAGCGTGGCATCTGAGTCCATCTTTTCTGGCTGAGGTTGCAGTGTTAAAAGCGGATGTAGTTCTGTAAAGCTTCTGTGAGCCTCATCCTCACCAGCTCCTTAGCACCTCCCTCCATCAGGAGCCTCAGCATGCCATTTTTTGCAGAGGTTAAGGAAGGGCAGAGGGTCACGAGATTGCGGGCTCAGCTCAGGGCTGTGGCATTCTTCCCAGGGAGTGACTGGGAGGGCAGAAGTGCATCCACTCAGGAGAGGACCCCCAGTGAGAGCTGGCTGGGGTCCTTGCAGTGCCCTAGTAGGTGCTTGCTTCCATCTGCCCCTTCTCTTCTGGTGGAGCAATTGCCTCTCAGGATGCTTGCACGAGTTTTAAAATATTCTAAGACACTAAAGTTTTATTGCTCATCCATTAAAATCCTTCTATAATCACACTTTGCATTTATAGAGGAATGTGTATTGATAGCAGAGCTTCTCATTCCTGAGGACAGGCAGATAATCTCCTCCGCCCTGGAGAAACAGCAGGTCCTGTTATAGAGCCATGGTGAAAGCCCTGGGGAAGGACAACACATATTTATGAACAGTTGTCATGAGCCAACAGCAGAGAAGGAAGGAGAGCAAAAAGAAGGCCAGGAACTGGAAGGTTCTGGTCCTGCTTCATCTCCCAACTCTGTGGGGAAGGGACGCTGTTTTTCTGCTTCAGAGGGTACTTGGAGACCCCACAGCTCACGTCACCAACGCACATCTCCTGGCCCCGAGGAAGGGCCTGGGTCCGCTCTGTCTCTTAGGCTGTTTTCTCTTCCTCACAACATCTTACAAGCTCCCCCTCCCATTTCCTCATCTCCTACAACAAAAAGAAAGCTGTGCACTGACTCCCTCCTTTATTTTAGGTATTCCGTTGACCCTCATTAACCACGGATTGTGTACTTGTGAAACCGTCTACTCACTAAAATTCATCTGTACTCCCCAAATCAATACTCGTGTGGCGCTTCTACGGCCATTTGCAGTCCTGCTCAGTATGGCCCAGTGTGCACATTCCCAGTCGAGGTCGAACGAGGCAACCCCTTGCCTTCTAATGTTTCAGCTCTCACACTGTTAGCAGTGTCTTCTTTGCATTCTATTTAGTGCCGTGGCTTTTGTTTATTTATTTTCTGCATTTTTGTGCTTTACATTGCTGATGACACTGTTTACAATGGCCCCCAAGCCTAGTGCTGAGGTGCCATTTAATGTTCCCAAGCTCAAGAAGGCTGCGATGTGCCTTACGGAGAAAATACATACATTGGATAAGCTTCACTCAGGCATGAGTTATAACACTGCTGGACAGGAGTTCAGTGTTAATGAATCAACAGTATTTATTAAATAAGTTCTCTTTAAACAGAAACACACATAAATATGGTTATGTATTGCTCAGTTGATGAAAATGTTGTGGCCAGAAGCTTGTAGTGACCTAACTTGGTATTTCCCCCAGGAGCAGTGGTTCAGTATTTGCTCATTCAGTGTTCATGGTGAATTTATAGACTTTACCGCTACTAATGAGAATTGACTGTGTTTATTTTCAGAGAGGACTGGGCCACAGAATGAATATGGGGTTGCAAAGCACAGGTATCTGTGAGATCTGAGTTGGAGCCTCCTTTTAGCAGACAATGAGATGGGCTCAGTATATCCTGTGTCTAAAGTCCCCAAGCCAGCAAGGAGCAAAGTAGCATGGTGCTTTCCATCCCACTCAGAAAAAGGAAGGCGTGGACATTTGCATAATGGGTTTTTCCCAGGCTGTTTTCATTTGTATGCAAGTACTGTGCAATTGTGTGCAATTGGTGTGCAACTGTGTGCATCTAGTGTTTAGAAGCATATTGCATTTAGAAATAGGGTAGATTTGTGCTTTGGCAGTGAGGGAGGAAGACTGGATTAGGAATCAGAGACCCTGGGACTGGGCTCAGTCCAAACTGCTAGTGTGACCTCGGCTAGGTCGCTTAATACCATAAGCCTGTTTTCTCTAAAACAGGAAGAATGTCCTCTCTCCGAGTCGTGCCCAGTGCAGAAAACCTTGGCGTCCACATCTGTTACCACTAATTATTCATTAGCCATGAACACATTCCTGCCAAGCTTCTGAAATAGCACCTGTCACTCTGGAGGAAGAACACACGCTCTGATGGGACAGCCACACGATGGTGGTGGGGGTCGGGGAAGGGCTGGCGGGAGCAAAGAGGGTGGGTGTGGTCTGTGGGGTCCAGCGCCCCCAGGCGAGCCGGCACCGCCCCAGAGACTGAGGGTGCAGAGGTGCTAAAGCAAACCTTCACCTCATGAGTTCACATTCGTTTGCACCTGTATTGTGAGTTTCTGGGCACCGGGAGACGTGCCGCCCTTTGCGGGGGCTGAGATGGGACTGCAGCCAAATGCGTGTTTGCACAGAGGAATGGCCGCTGGGTCATGGCTCTTAGTGACCTTTGGAAAAGTTCCGCCTTGAGGAGCAGGATTCCTTTCCTTTGAGAAAGGAGTTAAGACGCAGGGAGGGACGCCGGCTCCTCACCACCCATCACCTGGTGAGGAGGTGCTGGACGTGGAAGACGGAGCATGCGCCCTGGAGACCTAGGTGCCTGGGCAGCGGCACCCACATTGCCGGCCGGACCCCAGACCCCAGGCTGGCAATGAGCAGCCCCGGGAGCTGGGGAAGCAGGTAGGGATTCTGGTCTTTCCCAGTCATCCACCCTTTGGAACAGAGAAAAATCCAGTAGATTAGAGCCAAGGCCAGCTGGTTTCCCCAAAGCCTCTAATGGTGGGTATTTTTCACAGACATGAGCCTAGGTCCCTTATTGTCCTCCATCTTACAGCAGGAAGTTTAGTGCTTACTTTTATTTCTAATCTCTAATAGCACCGAGTTCAATATTCTGCACAATTGTGCTAACTAATGGATTTATCTTTATCTTATTTTCAGTAAATAAAAACCCAAAAAACTATTGGTCTCTCTGTTTAGGTTTTGAAAGAAGAATTCAACTTTTTTCTTTTCTTTAATATAGTATTTGATGTATATAAAATAATATACGTAATATATAATGTGAGCACCGTGAATATACTGCACAATTTGAACAACTGTCTTTCTGTTCTTCCCGGATCCTATCCCTGGACTTCCTTCCATAAAATCCTGAATCTTGTGTCTATTATTCCCTTCCTTCTTTATAAATATATAATTTCCATATATTTATGTATTTCCAAATAATATATTTGTTTGGCTTCTGCAGATACAGGCTTTGTTTAGGAGCTCTGGTTTTGAATAATGACTCTGGGACATCAAAGTGAGTCAGGCGGCCATCCCAGAGGTAGTGCTTATGCATACCTCTACCAGATCTCATTCACAGCCAAAGTAGATACTATCCCAAATAGCAAAGCTCCTCAGGGATGTGGAGACATCCAGACACTATAGTCAGGCCAGACAGCTCAAGAATTTGGCCCCTTCCCAGTGGGCCCTAATCTGATATTTATGCTCCCCAGTGTTAGACTCAGCAGTGGTTTCCCTATGCATGACTCTTCTGTCCTTCTATTTGAACCTATATAACCTATATAGACAACTAGAGTTGGTCTGTATACATCCAAGTGACTTAAATCTTTGGGCTGTCCATGTGCCAGCTGAGCCCTGAATCTCAACAGAGTTGCAACATCTACTCTCCAGTTCAATGGACTCACCCAGGACAACTAACGGAGAGGAGATGATGGGCAAACAACATACCAAGGAACGGAGAGTGTCTACAACTGCAAACGAGAGTCCCATCCATCGGATGTGTCGTATTGAAGCTCCCTGCAATTGATGGTGGAGTGGGCATCACCATCCCAGAGTCCTCAAGTTTGGGAAATGAACTATGGACTAAAATAAACTTACTGGTATTCTACTATAGACTTATTGTGATTCTAGCAATGGAAGAAATACCATTGTTGTGGAGGCAGTGACCCATGGATGTTCTGCTGTTAGGGAGAGAGAAAAACAGGTGTAATAGGGAGGCATTTTTGGGACTTGGGAATCATCCTGAAGGACATTACAACAACAGATATAGGCCATTATATATCCGGCCATAACCTACAGAGTCAAATGGGAGAGAGTATAAACTACAATGTAAACTATAATCCGTGCTTGGTGGCAATGCTCCAAAATGTGTTTATCAATTGCAATGAATGTACCACACTGGTGAAAGATGTTGCTAATGTGGGAAAATGTGGGAGGTGTGGGGAGCGGGGCATATGGGAATCTCCTATATATTCTCTGTAACATTTGTGTAATCGAATATCTTTAAAAAAATTAAAAAAAAGTGAAAAAACTAAAAACAAAAAACAACAAAAATAATGACTCTGGAATCAAACCAATTGTATTGAAATCTCAGAAGAACCATTTAGTAGCTCTGGGGCCTAGAACCCATTACTTGCGCTCTCTGAACATCTGAAAAATGAGGATTATCCTTACCCACCTCATCTCCCTTGTAGGATTGCTCTGAAGATTTATCGACGTATAAAACGCTAAGGACCTTGCTCATTCCTGGTGCAAGATTGACACTCAACAAATGTTCACTCTCCCCCTTTCCAAAATGAAGGGCCTCCTGCTCAGATGTCCCTGAGAATTCCTGCAAAGCACTCACCCATCACCACTTGGCACCTACTTCAGTCCACCAGCCCTTAAAATAACAGAAAATGAGAAATCAGCAAGCGCCCCAGACCTTATTTGCAGCCTTTAATCTGTCTGCACAGGAAAGAAAAATGTGCTGGGCATGGACAGTGGGTGCCATTACCAGATCATTAATTAGCAGCATACTTGATTTTGGCAGGCAGTCGTTCATCATTTTCAGAGTGGGTAGGGAATTGCAGAGGCTTCGAACTGTCCTCCCTCATTCTGTGTTAGCAGGGCAGATCTAATTGTCCTCACGAGAGCCTCCCCTCCCATGGTGACTTGTCAAGTCAAGTGGTGGGGATGCTGGGCTCCATGTCATCTGCTGAATGTAAGAGCCTTGAACTCTGAAGAAGGCCAGGGTCACAGCCTCCAGGGCTGAAGAGAGCCAGGCCGGAAACCCCAGAAGATAAATGAAGGATTCTGGAACAAGATGAGAAGATGAATGCACTGTTTGCTTTGAGCATGGACCTCATGTTCCAGAAAATTCCACTTAGGCTGCCAAAGTAACCCTTTTGGAATTCACAAAGCATCTCAGTGGGGCTTCAGTGTGCTGCCTTGAGACTCAGGGCTCACATAAAACAGTTCCCAGCAACCCAACAGAGCTCATTGCACAGAGCAGGAAACTGAGGCCCAGAAAGCAAAAGTTACTGTCCAAAGTCAAATATATAGTAAATGCTGATTTGGATTTCAAACTAATGTCTGCTCGGTTCTGAAGTTCAGGCCTGCTCTATTAAACCAGTGTTTTCCTCAGCCAGGTTACATGTCATCATGACCAAAGATGACTAGGACAGCGACTGGCTGACATGTTTTTTTAATACCCAGGGATCCCTTGGTGCTGCAGAGATGCCGTGTCCTTGGCCTTTTTGATTGTCTCTAATCTTTAGAAGCCCATTCTCTCTGGCTACGTGATGGACAATGATTTCAGATTGGCTAAGGTTACTGGAAATGACATATTTGTTTCAGACATGAGAGAGAAGTCAATGTTTTCCCATGTGCGAGAAGGCAGAGGGTGTCAACCCAAATCGTCACGACAGGAGTCTTTAAGGGAAAGGACACGGCTGAGAGTTCTGAAAGGAGAGGGAGGAGCAGCCTAGCAGGAAGGAACAGAGAAAGAGAAGAGGGTTCCTTTCAAACCTTTGTGGTAAATGAATTGTTCTCCCCAGAAAAACATGTTCTTAATATCTTAATCTGTGTCCCTGTGGAATTGAAATCATTGTAAATAGGACCTATTGAAGATGCTGTTTTTAAGGTGTGACCCATCTGAATCAGGATGGACCTTTTTTTTTTTTTTAGGAAGCACCAGGGATTGGACCCAGGACCTCGTACATGCAAAGCAGGTGCTCAACCACTGAGCTACACCTGCGACCCAGGATGGGCCTTAATTTGGATTACTGAAGTCTAATAAGCAAAGGAAATTGGGCATGGAAGGAAAAAGTCATAGGGAGGCATTGAAAGCCTGGAAGTCATCAGAACCCAGAAGAGAAAGGAAAGGATATCACCATGTGATGGGAAGGCCAAGGAATCCAAGGATTGCCAGCCAGCCAGAACACTACTGACCCTGGGAGGAAGCAAGCCTAGCCTCTGAAACCATGAGACAATAATTCTTATTAAGCCAACCCATGGTGCCATATTTGTCATGGCAGCCTGGAAGCTAATGGGTTGAGGGGCTGGGAGGGCATCATGATCATGGCTACTTTTGGTATGTTTCCCCCAGAACAGTTACAGCAAGGGGCTCTGCTGCCAGACCCAGAGTGGGAGGGAGGGGTTGTTGGTTTTGTCAGTCCATTGTGCTTGGTGGTGTGCTTAGGAAACATCTTAAGTAGTCTTAAATTTAAAACTAAAATGATTGTCAAAAAACTGTATGTGATTCTCACTCTTTGATAGAAGTAGGAAAGAACTTATTTATATCTATGGAGAGTAGATATTTAGATTAGGAAAACTGAGGTTAAGCATTTGGTTGCAACTATTTTTCTTGTTTCACTTATTACTCCTCATCCCAATTTCAACTCTCTCCTCCCCACCAACGAACTATTTCAAAGCAAGTTCTAGATATTATACCATTCATTAATAAATGCGTCAGGGTGTATATCTAAGAGAAATGTGTTATTTTGAATAACACCCATTTTACCATTAACACAACAAAAATATGAAAAATAATTCTTAATATCCTTTAATATCAAGTCAATGTTTAAATTTCCCTGATTCTTTTTCACATTGATTTAAAACAATAGGAAAAAAACAATGTGTGTGCCTTATCTTTTATATATCACGAATAGTGCTTCAGTAAGTAGCTTTGAACATAGACCATTTTTGCATTTTTTGGTAACAAGTGAAGTGTGCTTAGAAGTCATTTTTTGCTACAATATCCCAAGGGTTGAGTAATTAGAGTTATTCATCTTAGTATACAGAGATTTCTCAATGCTTATTATGTCAGGGACTGAGCTACTTTTGGGGAAAAAGTGATGAGCAAAACGGGCAGTAGTCATCTTCATGGAGCTTACAATTTATTAGGGAAAGCAAATCACTAATAATGGAAATAAACATATAATTCAAATATGTGATAAATGATGTGGAGAAAAGACAAGGTGCAAACTATAGGTGGACCTAGATACTAGAGAGTGTGGTCAAGGAAAGTCTCTGGGAGAAAACGGCTGTGTGTGCGTGCACATGTCAGCCAGGCAGAGGTGAGGAGGGAAACCACACAGGCAGAGGGAACCTGCTGTGATAAAGTGCTGAGACAGGAAAAAGGATCCCATTTCAAGCAGTAGCAGGGCAGTGAGGGTGGATCCAGTGAGCACGGAGAAGGATGGCAGGAGATAGGTGGAGAGGGTCTATGAGAAGAGCCTCTCATAGAAGGTCCTCTATGAGAAGGATCATGGCGCCCTTTGAGCATCCCCATAATCTGAGAGTACTTGCAGCTCTCACTGTCTGGACCTAATGCAAGGAGCAAGTAGTGGGGGTCTGGGTGGGACTTTTAAGCATGTGGAAGATCCAATTTGTTCTTTAAAATAAAAATTGGAGGAATAAGTGCAGAAGCCTGGAGACCAGTGAGGAGGCAGGTTGAGAGTTAAGGAAATTGGTGCTCATGGCTGGGCCTAGGGTGGTGGATGGAGGTGGAGGGAGTGGTTTATGAGCCTGTTGAGAGGCAGGAATAGATCAGAATTATTGCATGGAAGGATTGGGCTGGACGAGAAAGAAGGGAGTGTTCAGACTGATTCCTTGGTCTTGAGCAGAAACAAATGGCATCTAGGATGGATGATGTTGGAAGAGGATCAGAATGGGGTGGAAGAGGCCATGTGTTCAATTTTAACTTGAGATGCCTATGAGATATCAATATGGAGGTAGCAGGAAGGTATCTGGATGTGTCTATTTGGAGCTTTGAAAATAGGTATAGCCTGTAGTTACCAATCTGGAGGTTGTGGACGCACAGGAGGATGGGAGGAAACTGCCCAAGGGAAAGGTACAGGATGAGAAAGGAGGCTCTGGGATTTAATCTCGAACTCCAAAGCACTGGCCAAGATGACTGGGGATTATTATTAGCAGTAGTAATGGTGAAAATATATTTTCCTTAATAATTTATGTTCACAACATTTCAGAACAAAAGGCATCCTACAGATTTGCAGTCCAGCTCTCCCATTTAATTGAAAAGAAAAGAAGCTGGAGAATACTACTGATTGTCTACTGCCTTCCAGCCAATTAGGGACAGAACCTGCCCAGTGCAGAAAGCCCTATTCCCAGAAGCACCTCTACTCCCATCCCAAAGGAGGATTAACATGGACTCTCACTTAAAGAGGAAATAGTCAACTTAATTATGCCCATGATTTGGCATTGATTTCACCAAGATATAATTCATGCTATCATTTTAATCTGCAAAATTAGTACCAGTCCTTACTAATAGCTGTGATGGTTTGAAGCTGTATGGACCTCAGAAAAGTATATTCTTAAAGTTAATCCATTTCTGTGGGTGTGGACCCATTATAAGTAGGATCTTTTGGTGAGTAGGGTCCTACTGGAGTCCTTTATAAGAGGATGAAATTCAGAGAGAGAGAGAGAGAGAGAGAGAGAGAGAGAGAGAGAGAGAGAGAGAAAGCCACAGAAGCAAGAAGCTGAAAGCAGTGAAACTCGGAAGAGAAGAAGACCTGCAGACACTACCATGTGCCATGTGACAGGGGAGTCCAGGACTGCCAGCAGCTAGTCTTTGGGAAGAAAGCATCACCTGATAATGCCGTGATTTGAACATTTTTCTCAACCTCAAAACTGTAAGCTTGTAAATTAAAATAAATCCCCATTGTAAAAGCCAACCCATTTCTAGTATATTGCTTTTGACAGGCTAGCAAACTAGAACATAGCCAATTCTCTATGGTGAGTCTCTAACTCAAGGTGGAAAAACTCACTTGCAAATGTGGGAGAAAACAGCAAGGAAAATCAAAACCATAAGGTCGCTCTTGGAATCCGCTCTTTAAGGTGAATGATGGTTTTTATCTCCTCCTGGTCCTGTGAGAAGGAACATATTGCCCTTGACACGATCTTCATTACTCCTGGGAGTTCCTGAAGCTCTTGCCAGTCTAGATTTGATGCTCATGACTAAAGGAGGAAGAGGGAGGTAGCTGTGGCAGTTTTAAGTGCTGTTTGCTACACTTGCCCTGTTTTCCCTCCTTCTGGGCATATGGTAGGATCACACTCCTCAGTTCCCCTCTGGTGGGTGGGACCATACAATTAGTTCTGGTGAATGACTTATGAATGGAAGTGATGCTTCATTTCTAAGCCAGAACTTTCAGTTGTCAATATCCTACAGGACACTTGACAGATCACTGTGATAGAATTCTTTGAAATAGTTGTTGCTCCATTAGACTAGATTTCTAAATGACTACAAAGAGTGAGCTTCCATGCCACCCTGAAATGGACATGTAGAATGAATAGCATATAAATCTGTTATTGAAGCTGCTGAGATGGGAGCTGCTTGTTACTGCAGCATAACGTAGTCTGCAGTAATGACTGATACCCTGGATATCTATTATCTGCCTTTCAGAGCTTCAATGGTCAGTCTGTGTGTTTAGTTCTTCAAGGAGAAGTAAGCACTTCTGTTTTCCCTGATTCAAGGCTCATCTCCTTAAATGTACTTTACATAGCAAGGTAAGGAGGGTTTAGGATACACAATAGTGGCCTTTTCTGTCAGTAATATGGAGACCATTGAGATAGTAGCTTATAGATCTTGGAGATGCAAACTATTTCCATGAGGCCAGAGATTACTTCAGTTTCCTTTGGCTTTAACTTCCTTCTCTACTCTGTCTTGAGACCTTAGGGACAGATAGACGGGCCTTCCTGAGAAGGTGGACTTACCCCCAAAATGATTGTGAAATTTTCATAAAGTACACATAACTGTTTCTTGTTACTTCCTGTCTCTTTCCCCCAAAGGAGCTGGAAAAACAGTAATGCACTTGACATCCGGTAAGAGCAAGAACAGGTCAAGCAAAACTAAAGGGAAGCAACATAAATTCTTGGGATTTTAGGAGGGTAAGAAGAGGTCTGCAGGGGTTTTCTCGTACAGAGGGGTGCCTGGAACTTAACTACCAAGTGTGTGAGGAAGCAGGAGTTCATGGTTGCCACAGCCCCTCCATATCTGGCCTTCTGTGATTTCTGAGTACCCAGGCGTGAGTTGTATAATTTTCCAAATTAGGTTCAAATGTTGGAAAGGAGAGCTCACATCCAAAATCTGAACCAGAGCTGAGGTCACTTGAAGAAATGGACTTCTCCCATAGCCCCCACGCCAACCCATTCTGAGATGTGTCATTGCTTCAAATAATATCCCCCAACTTTTCATTGCCAACACACAAATTCCTCTGTGTTTTTACAGGGAACTCAGCAGCTAAATACATTTATGGATTCAGTTTGTGAATGGCCAGAATTTCAAGGTGTGTAGCCAGATGTTCTATCAACAATTACATCTCTCAAGAGAGAGGCAGATGTTCTACCTTTGATCTGTATGGATTTATGGAGAATGAAGATCCTAAAGAGGTAATTTTTGACTGTTTGGACTCTGGGAGGCAGTTTAGCTCTTTCACACAAACTGCTGAAGTCTTTTAAAAATGTTTAATGTCACACATATTTCCTGCCATTGGGGCTGAGTTCCCTTCATGACAACAAGTTGGACATGGAGGGAAGGAGGGCTGGGAAAGGACTAGTCAAACAGATTTACTGCTCTGCTATCGTATGACAACCAATGGACAGTTTCCAGGGCATACTTCCTGCCTCATTCTGATCTGCTACAGGTGGGCCTTCTCATAAATGGCCAACGAAAG
Organism: Tolypeutes matacus; assembly: GCA_026826555.1. Taxonomy (NCBI): domain Eukaryota; kingdom Metazoa; phylum Chordata; class Mammalia; order Cingulata; family Chlamyphoridae; genus Tolypeutes; species Tolypeutes matacus. The sequence continues at coordinate 2,479,545 of JAKSZT010054380.1, read as the reverse complement.
GAAGTGTGACCCCAGAATATAATTTTAGGATTTGGAAGCAGACTGGGATGGGTCTTAGTTCTTCACTTAACACCTTTGAGATTCCATTTCCCTGTCCTAGGCACCCATTGGCTTTCTGTGAGTTGGAGAGAGAATCTAGATGTGAGAGAACTATCTATCCAGGAAGCTTGTGTCCCTGTGGGAGTGATTGCTGTTGCTCTTGGTGATTGTGGTTTTGGAAAGCAAGCTGGAAGGGGAGAGAATAGCTAAGAGAGTGGAAGGGCAGCAGATGGCACCTTGGTGGCCTGCTGATACTTTATGGCCCACCTCTCTTGCCTTTTAGCAGAAACACTCCTGTCTCTTTGCTTGCCCATTTTTTTGTGTGCTGCCATCTATCTCAGCTTGAGGTAAATCCACCTCTTCTCAAGATAAAAATTTATTAATATAATAGCTGTGAATATTAATAATGAAAATTCAATCTTCCCCATTGTAATTCTTTGCCATTATTGATAATGGGTATTTATGCCATATATAAAATTGTATATAATCATAAACATTATATAATCATTATATATATTATATATTATTATGCTATGCAGGGTATGATATCCTTTCCATGGCCAGACAGTTTAATATATGGCTCTTACCATTAAAGCTTCCTGAAAAATTCAACAGGGCCAGGGCATTCCTAGAAATGGCTGTAGAATTGCATTCTCAGTATCCTTGTAAACACGATCCACTCCAGTTGTTTCTATGTCCACAGGTCTTATGACCTGTCCCAACCCTGGAAGCACAAAGATGAATTAGAGAATAGAATGCAAAGCAGGGCAATTAGATAGCTAAGTAGAGTTCTGTATTACAAACTGGGGAAGCAGAAAGGTGGATCAATTGAATCAGAATTTACAACAGGCGATAGATGATAAGGGTGGGATCCCCGAGGAGGTGATGTTATATTTGCGCTCCGAATGGTGATAAAGTGGACACAGACTTTGGGGATGGGCATTCCTGAGTGAGATGGCGGCTTTCACAAAGGCATGTAAGATGCTTGGGGAATGGTAACTAAAAGACTGTGTGTTTCTGGGTTGTAGAAGTCATGAATAAATGTGGTGGGAGATGAAAACAGAATGTAAGGGAGAGGGTTGATTATCAACTGAGGATACCAGGCCTGGTCAGAGTGTGGATTCGTATGATGTGATTGAAGCACACCATAGGACAGTCAGTAGTGACAGTTGAAAAGTACATTAGAGATGTAAAAGGCTGGGCTTAGGAAAACTACCCAGTAAGCTAATGCCAGCTAATGGCAGGAGAGTGGGAGAAGGAAGATGGCTCTACAGAAATGTATATGTAGAATCACATGAACTGGCATGCAACTGGCTGGGAAGGGTGAAGAAGGAAGTTGGTTTCTGGCCTGTGGAACAGGGAGGAATGTGGAAACTCTGCAGAGGGTTCTTGACTGGAGGTGGGAGTAAGTTTGGAGGAGAGAAGTGGGGAGCTCAGTCTTGGGAAGTTTGAGTTGGACCTGTCAGCAGCACCTGCAAGATGTATAAAATAACAGCTGATCATCCCTACAGAATCAAAAGCAAGCTAACCACAGTCTGAAGGAAGCAGAATATAATGAAAAAAGGAAAAAAAAAGTAAGGAGGCATAAAACCAATAAGGAAGCAGACCAAGACCAAGCACAAATATTATGGCAATAATATGATCCAAGTAGATTTCTGCAGATGTTTCTTGGTCAATTTTGTGGAGGATAGGCCATGCCTCCCAGTAGCCCACTAGGATGCCTCTGAAGGTACACAAAGTCCCTGGAAACCAAAAATGGGGGAAGCCTAATTCTGTGTATCAGAGAGAGGTGGACAGAGAAACACATCCCTGAAATACACAATTCTTTGTTTTTCTTCTCTGTACTCCAAATGGAGCCACTTTGGTACAAGAGTCCAGCAGCCCCAAATCTCACAAATACACAATAGGAGCAGAGCTGTGCCATCACCCCAACCCTGAATCTTCTACCACCCACAATTCCTGCTTTTGACGATCCACTAAGATACGGTGCCTCACAGGTGATGTAGTGGGGCAAAGGGCAAGGTGAAGGACAGCCTGTGTCTCAGGTGTGGAGCTCCTTCAAAAAAGGTTGATGAGTAATAATCAGCATCAAATTCTAGATTTACCATTTACAAGCTGTGTGACCTCCTCTGAGCTCAGATTGCTCACCTGTAAAGTGGGAGTGATAAAGTAACTTATCTCTATAGAGTTTCCATGAACATTAAATGGAATAATGCACATCAAGAACCTAGCACAGTGCTTTGCATGGAGTAATCACTCAATTACTGATGGCATGCTTATTATTTGTAAAAAGAGAAAGTAAGAGGCGAGAAGACAGGAGTGCTGCATGATTTGCTGGGCAGAATTTTATTCACCATAGAACCTTAGAAAGGTCTAATCATAGAACTGCTGGTCTACCAGGGACAACATAACATAATCTGTGAACATTCCTACCTGAGTTGCTATTCTGACAGGGAAGTTGGGCCAAGGGCTCTATTTATCAGCTCATCAGACAGTCCTCAGAGGAGGAGGGTGGGTTGCTCTCCCCAAAGGGAAGGAGGCAAAGGTGGCCCAGGACAATTCACATCCTGTTTCTATCAGCAAATGTCAGGCTTGGATATATTTTTCTGTGTTCAAATATGAGCAAACATTAAAAAGAGAGGCCCATGGGATGATTCTGCAGCTCAAAGAAAATAACATGTTATCTGGAGGACTTGGAGAAGGAGAAGATCTGTAAAACCATTTTCTACAGGAAAGAGCAGAATATTTTAGAAAACGTCTGCTTGATGTCCTCAAAAAAGAGGCAACACAACTTGATATCTATGAAATGGGAACATAAAGCCACAGGGAAAACACATGAATTATGGAGACAGATGAGGGGGCGGGGGAAGGGTGGCAGGGACAGATCCAAGCACCAAGGTCCCAAATTACACAGTTCAGGGTTTTTGTGCCATACATACATTTAGCTTGGTGGAGAGAGAAGTCCCTGTGAAATAAAATGCAGTCATGGATGGGACCTGCTCTTAACAAGGGCTGCCTTGTTACTCCAACAAATATAGAAAACAAACCACTTAGCACCTCTATGTCCAATTCTAAATCCATTCCTCTTTCCCACACACTACTGGAAACTCATCTGGAAAAAGGAAGTGCCTAGAAATCTCCACTTTTTCATTCTTTGTTCTTAGCTTGAAAGATTCTAATTGGAAGCCAACAGTCTCTGACAGAACCCTTTTCAATGGTGCAAGGGCCTCTCTTTGTAACGATAAGCAGGCAAAAAAAAAAAAAAAAAAAAAAATCACCACACCTGAAAAGATGAGGCAGTTTACATGTGGAAGCAGTGTAACTGTTCCCCAAGAAATGGACTTACTCCAAGAAAAAGGAGAAATCATTTGAAACTCTGGGTTGGAATTCTCAATGCAAATTTAAAGGACTCTGAATTTGTGAAAGAGAACAATTTGTGACAAGGAATTGATGGATTTAAAATGAAAACCATAGTTACCACAAATAAACAGAAGCAATGATGAATAGATTAGATTTGGCAGAAATTTGCATAAGCACATAATTGGCTGGCAAATTACCAGATGGCTATTAAATCATAATATGAAAGTCCCCGCCCCCACCCCCACCCAAGAAACAGGAAAATAAGAGAAGCATAAAATGAACTAAAGATGAGAGGGCTGAAGGTTAGTGCACACACGTTCAGTGGAATGACAAGAGAGCAGGACTGATGATGTGCAGTCACACACTTGCAGAGTTACGGGATTGCATACATGGATCACAATGCAAAGTCCAAACAATGTTTTTAAATGGAGCAAAGCTGGAAATAAATGACAAAAGGATAATCAGGTACAAGAAAACACCTTGGAAACTCAAAAATACTTTTAAAACAACTTTTTATGTTAAAGAGAAAACCAGAACTGCAATTACAGGCTATTTAGAAAGTAATAATAATAACTTATAGTATGTGGCTAAAATTTAAGGACTGGATAATTATATTACTGAAACTGTTCCAAAAACTGTTGCAGAAATAAGTAAAATAGCCAAATGCTTTTAACAGAGATGACATAAACCTGATACCGAAACACAAAATATAGCGTTTAAAAAATAAAACTACAGAACAAATCCAGGATGAATGCGTTCAATGTTGTACAGACGTCAGTTCTTTCCATTAACATGCAAACTTAATATGACTCTAGTCAATATCCCAACATGATTTCTCTTGAGAACTTAGCTCAAAGATTCTAAAGTTTATCAGCAAGCAAAACATGCAAGAGAAGCCAAGAAAATTCTGGAAAATAAGAGGGTAATTGTCTGAAAATTATCATATAGCTATTAAAGTGTATCACAATGTTTCAGTTATCAGAAGAGCCTTGAACTAACCTTGGGGGAGACTGACCAATGGGAAGAGATGGAGCAAAATGTACATTTAACAACAGATATAGCTATGTAGAAAGGCTTCTAAAATAATCAAGATGGTGTTTCAAATCAGCCAGGGTTTATTGTTGAGTAAAATTTATGATTAGCACAACTCATTACTTATTTGGCAAAATACTAACAACCAAATTACAACAGCAGTAATAAAGTTAGATTCTTATTGCAGTTATTAAATGTAAAATAATAAAGCCATAAAAGTATTTGAAGGAAATCCAGGGGAATAATTTTATAATCTTGGGATGGGGGAACCTTCTTGAAGCAAGATCTTAGAGACAGAAACTATAAAATTGGATAGAATTGACTACCTAAAAATAATGGGAAAACTCTTCTGAATGAAAAAGACCATAATAAAACCTAAAATTAGGAAAAACCTGACAAAGGGTGAATACCATTAACATGCAAAGAGCTTTCTCAAACCAATATACACGATACTAACACCTTAGTTGTAATGGCTGGTGTGGGCACACCCACACACCCCTTTCAGGATGAAGTTCTCATACCCCAGCTTTGTTGGTTGCCGAGGGCTCACAGTGGAGTCCCAAGGGGCTGCTTCCTGAAATCATCTCTTCTGCAGAGTCCTCTGGCTCCAGAACTCTGCAGATTGGTCAAGGCCAGTTGCAGCTGCATCGTGACTCAGCATCTGCTCCAGTTCTTTACAGGTGGGGCTCCTCAGAGCCCCCTGATCCTCCTGCATGTCTTTGTTTCAGAATCTGTTTCCTGGAGAACCTGACCTAAGACACCAATTAAACTAAAATGGCAAGGAGCATAAGCCAGATGAAAAAAAAAAAAAAAAAAAAAAAAGGGAAAAAGAAACCCAAACAAATCAGGGTGCTGATAGCATTGAACTTGTGCAGTGCTGCCCACGCCAAGCCAAAACACTGAGAATCAAAGCTATTTGGGAATGTGATGTGTACAACATTGCTGAATGGAAATTCTTCAGTGTGATGGTTAATTTTATGTGTCAGCTTGGCTAGGTGACCAGTGGCTTGGTCAAACATTAGCCTAGGTGTTGGTGTGGAGGTATTTTGTAGATGAGATTAGCATCTACAATTAGTTGACTTTAAATAAAGATTGCCCTCCATAATGGGGGTGGGCTTCATCCAATCAGTTGGAGGTCTTAGAGCAAGCCCCGAGGGCTCTAGGGATCAGAAGGAATTCTGCCTTAAGACTATACCATCTGTACCTCTCTGAGTTTCCAGTCTGCTGGCCTCGTCTATGGATTTTTTTTTTTTTTTTAATTATGGGTAAAAATCAAAATTCTCACAATACATACAAACATTTGCAAAATGATATGTAAATATATATATGCATATATGTGTATTTGCTTACAAAAATGTTATTTATATATATATATATATATTTATATATATATATATATTTATATATACATATATTTTAAGAGGTGCTTAGATTACCCAAAATATTACATGGAACCCACTGGGATTCCCATGTTGCCCACCTCCCACACCTCCCACCACATCCCACACAAACATCTCCCACAGTGTGGCCCACCACCCTCAATGAACTTACACATCCTGGAGCCTTGAACCGTAGATGGTAACATCAGCTCTTACCGGAATTTCCAATCTTCCAGCTTGCCCTACAGAATTCAGACTTGCCAGCTCCCACAATTGTGTGAGCCTATTCTTTAAAATAAATCTCTTTGCATATACTTATAGCCTGTTGGTTTTGTTTCTCTGGAGAATCCTAACTGGTGTAGACACTATGTGTCAAAATTTAGAAAGTTCGCATGGTTTTTGCCAAGCAATGGCTCTCCTGTGAACTTATCCTAAAGAAACAATTGTACAACTGTAGGGAGGTTTGCACAGCAGAGATGATTGCAGAATTGCAATTCATGTGCATCGAAAGAACCTGGGGTACATCAATGAATAAACGGCCAAACAAAGGAGGACCACACAGCTGTGCCAAACTCCAAGCAAAGAGAATATTTCTTTCATATTTAAGGTAGAAGGCAGCACTCTGACCCCTCCATCTGACCTCAGGAATAGTCAAAATATGTCAAAACTTTCCAATGACATCCTGTCCCACACAGGAAAGAGGCAGTACTTCCCATTCATGGTGTTTGATTCCACCAACCGTGGCTGGAATTTAAAAGCAAGCCACAAAAACAGGCTGTTCTGAGACCTTTTCATCTTCTTATGTATCTGAACCTGCTGGTTCTTACCTCCTCTCCCAGGTTCTTGAATTGTCTTATCTGTGTCCAGGTCTTATATTAGCATTTTCCTCTTGGCATCTCAATTTGATGGACCCTCACATTTGCTTTCTGGACTTTGTGAACTTCAGAGTCCCTTTGGGTGCTAAACTCTGCTCATCATCTTTATAGTGGTCCTACCTGTGTTCTTTATAAAAAGGCTCTTTATTCCAGCCAAAGCCACAAGGAGCCACAGAGAGGGCACAGAGGGTGGGGTTTGGCAGCCCTGTCCTATAAAGTTGTCCCAGAATGAGTGTCTGCTTGTAGGAGAGGGATCGATCTCTGAGAGCTTGACCATGATATGGTCCAAATTTCTGGTTCTCCCAAAAGGAAAATAGTCAAACTCTCCCTGTCCTTTATGGCCACCCATGTGCTAGCCAGGAGGGATTGACACTGGGCTCCATTCTCATGGGTCTGGGAGCTGGAGAGGGTGCCTTTTCTTGAGATAACAGAGGGCAAGAGATGCAAGCCCACCCAGAAACACCACAGGAAGACCATGCTCAAATGTGAAGAGACAAAGGGTGCCAAATCTGGGCAGACTAGGGCCGGGAGCCAGTCAGACTTCAGAGCCAGATGTTCCAATCCAGGGGCACAAGAGCATGTGTACCGGCTCTGTGAAGATGTGTGAATGCCAGGGACAGTCCTCCAGGCCATGGAGGCATAGTGTGGGTGCTCTGGGGTGCACTGTGGGAAGGGGAATGGGAGAGTGACAACCTATCAGTTTCCCGAGCATGGCCTCTCCACTTGGCATGGCACCCAACCAACAGTGCAACCAGGTAGGAGGTGGCTGGTCAGTGCCATCTACTGTCTACTTTGCCTGCCACCAACCAGGGTAGCAGGTAGGTGGGGATAAGTTGGGATGGATATGGATGGCTGGCCAAGAAATTTGAGGTTCATTCTGTAAGTTTACAAAGCTGCTGTTTATAAGCAGTTGAGAAGCATGTATAGGATGTACTGGGAGCCGGGTTGGGGGTTATGGAAGGAGGCAGGGAGGAGACCCCTGGGAGAGACCATTATGACAATAAGAATCCAAGGAAGTGAAATGTAGATTTGGACTAGGTTAGTGGTTTGGGACTTGTGAGAACCTGTCACATTATTAGCTCTATTAACTCAGATTGAGTGGGGGGAGGACAGACATAGAGGAGTCTTAAGATGTCTGGTGGAGGGATAGACTAAATGACCACTGGGTTCCCGCAAATCTGAGGGTGTTCTGGCCCTAGGGTGTGCCAGGCTTAAGTATATGAGAAATACCATTAGATACTTAATTTGGGATATACCTAAAATGAGCAGTAGACTGACTTCTGTTTCTGATAGTCAAAAGTGACTTTTCTTTGCAGAGAATGTCCCGTGATGGTTACATGGCAAAATGAGGGCACAGGCCATTTGTGGGAGAGGCAAGGGAGAGCGGAATTCCCTACCTTAGAACTTCTCTGAGCTGGTCTGGGAGAGAGAAGTGATTTCTGGGATAAGTAAGTTGTCAAAACCAAAGGAATTAATGTCGCCATATTCCAGCTGTATTTTTTAAGCTCTTTTACAGCCAAAGGCTTCAAATTTTTTGCAGCTAATCAGGCCTCTAGATGAGTAGCAAGGACAGAAATGCTTCAAAGCTTTTTTTGTGGACAAAGATATGGTCAGGAATCTTAAGTAAATTGAAATTAAGTAAATTTCAAAATGAAGTTGGTAGCAGGCAAAATCAGATGCTGCTAGCCACCCGAATCCTCAGTAAGTGCTGAAAATGTAAAAAGAAAATAGTGCTTTATTTTTAGGCAATCATTCATTGGAGAAAGCATAATGAACAAAACTATTTCTCCTGTGGTCACTGTTTAATTTCTAACATTTTCATAGGTTGTCAGTATTTTTACAGGTGTCCTATTTCTGCTTAAGAATGAGATCTTCAATGTCACATTTGTTAACTTTCCATTTCAGTATATTCTTCATTTAAAAAATTTCCCACTCCTGTCCCTTTTAACAAATCTTTTATAAGTTTTTATATAAGCAATGCATGCTTGATGCAAAAAACTAGAAACAGTATAGAAATGTGTAACGCAAAGAGCAAAAGAGCCTCTGCCCTTAGCCCCTGCACAGAGGTAGCCATCACAAACACTGGTTTCTTTCTGGAATATTTTATTCATACACAACTAGAGAAACGTACATAGAGCAATAGACTTATGAATGAAAAGATGGCTAGATAATGATATTTTAATGTTCTGTTAAGTGCTTTTTCATACTTAACTTATATTAGACATGTTTTTGTACTTCACAAATAAATCTCTCTCCCTTTTCTATGTATGCACTTTATTCCATTCTATGGGTATACAATCATTTATTTAATCAATATTCCACAAATCAACATTCAGATTATTTCAGAGGTTTTAATTTTAAACAATGAATATCCTTATATATTTATGCTTGCAGAGTTGGGCTAGTGTAGCAATAGGGAGTTTTTTTTTCCATAGGTCTTTATAAAATTAAACTATTTTTACTGATAAAAAACTTAATAATTATCAAACCAAGAGGAAATATTTATTTTTAATTTGTTCTTTTAAGGTTTCTTCTCATTATCAAATAACACTTAAAATTTTTTTTTCTATGGACTTGCCACTGAGCTGTTATAAAATTGATCTTTTAAGAAAATCTGTGCTGATCTGTGGGATCAATAAATACTTTTCATAGATCATTTAAACAATTATATTTCATGGGCACAGCTCACAGTCTCTTTGAACTGGAGTATTCTGGAGATTTCCTCACTCAGCCTGACTAGCTGACCTTTGTTGATTTTACTTGAAGCTATTATTCCAAATGACTTGGTTCTGGCTACATCTGGATGTGTTTTATAACCGTCTGTTTTCATAATTCCACAAAAAAAGTTCTCAGGATTAATACTTGTTTATTTTCATGTTACATTGGACCTTAAATAAACTGGCAGCTAATTCTAGCAGAACTCCTTACTGGAAGCCTTTTTACATCAGTAAAAGGAATGGTAAATCCATCAAACGTTGGACTTTCTGTTGCTTTAAAACCTCTTGCCAAATGAGAATTATTCTAAAATGGCTATAAAGTCAACCAATAGCAAAATGCTTAGGAATAGTTGCAGGTTAGCTGGAGTGGAAGCAACCACAGGGTTGAGTAGAATATACCTTGCCCATGTGAACAGAAGGCAGCAGGAAGAGGCAGGGCACATGTGTGTGTGCATGGGGCTTGTACAGCTGGGTACACAGAGGGTGAGGTGTTTTATTGAGATATTATGTGTTTTGGTCTCTGTTGTAGGTAAGTTTTTGAGATTACAGTTTTAAGGATGTCCAAGATATCCAGTCTTCAGATTTGGTGTGTTAATCCAGGGCTTTGCTTTTGAAGGCATGGTGTCATTAAAGGGATTAAGTTAGAGTTTCCTGGAGGACATGGTGAAGTGACTGCCTTTCAGTGAGTTCCTTTTGTTTTTTAAAGTTTCTTCTCCCTATCAAGTAACGCTCTTTTCCCCCTTTTTATAAATATGCCACTAAGATGTGATAGAATTGATCTTTCAAAACAGCTTTGATGATACCTTGTGATCCATAAATTTTCCCCTCTAGATTGACTAAACAATTATGTTTCGTGGGTGTGGTTCAAGGCTGGTGTTATAATAGCACAGTTTCCCAGCAAACCAGAAAGCTGCTCATGTTTCCAAAAATACTTCAGTATTTAACCAATGTTTTCAAGAGCTTTTCTTAACCCTTTGATGACTGATCCAAGTCAGTCAGCAGCGGTAGGTGTGATGTGAACAGATAGCTGTTTAGTCAACTCTTGAAATCCTGCATCTTTTCCAAGTGTGTGATTTTGTGTTTGTAGTTGATTTGCATCGCCCTCACTTTTTGTGGCAAGGGGAGGAGGGAATTACGCCCCATCCACAGCGGAGAGCCTTTGTAGAAGTAGGTAGTTAGGGGCATGGATACAGGGTTGGGAAACTGATATACTTCATGAGTTTTCACTTGCCTTGGCTCTTGGCTACCAAACTCCTTATCACAATGATTAAGCCTGGGAAGGGGGTACACTGTTTTCTTATTGATTCTTATATGGCAGTGGACTTTGAAAACATGAATATGCAGCAAAATAACCTTCATTTGTTCAGGGATATGGTAGGATGTGTGTGTGTGCTTTGCTTGTATGCACGTGTCTACCCTTGGAGAGGAAGGAAAAGAAATGAAAGGTAATGGTTCGTTTCCTTTAGGAATTTAGGAAAAACAGCTACTATAAAGAATTTCCTCTTCCTTGCTTCCTCAGGCTGCTGGAAAACTGAAAAAAAAAAAAAAAAAAAAAAAAAAAAGCTACAACTCATATACACCAAGCCCTCAAGTTCCTGTGGTAAGGAGAGGATTCAAGCGTTGTCCAAAACCTGTATGTCTGTAAGATTTCTACATTTTACATTAGGTGATACAATATTAACTCTAAGTAGGCTGTAAAAGTTAAGGATGTGTCATGCAATTTATATTTCTAAAGCAGTCACTAAAAATGTAATGCAAAGAGTATTGCTAAAAAGCCAATAGATGAATTAAAATGTAATTCCAAACAGTGTTCAAATAAACAGTGAGGAAAATTGAGGATAATTGATTTAAACTCTTTGGGGACAAATAACAGACCTGAGATGTATTCCCCAAGGAAATTAAGCAGAAGAATAAAGCAAAGCAAAGTAGAGACAAACTAAAAACATTTGATACTTCCTATGCTAAAAAATTAAAGAATGTTGCCTGCAGAATACACATAAAACTCCTTTCTGGAAGAAGACTTGCCTAAATAAGATAATTAAATATCTTACTTAAATAAGATAATTTTAAAGTATACATACTTTTACTTTCAAGGAAATACAACCATGAGCTTTGTAACCTAGGGATCAAAAAATGAGATGAAAGTAGAATTTATAAATAAATAGGAAGAACTACAGCATTTCAGAACTACTAAATTTATTATAAACAATAAAGAACAGAATTAACATTTGAAAAATAGAACTGCAACATGGATGAAGATTTTAGAAATTACACAGGATGGAAAAGATACAGAGTGCTTTGGATACTATGGTAGGTACACGTGATGGGCAAATGTATTGCAACATACAAGTTAATTGGTGTAATGGAAATAGAGAAGATAATACATTAGGACAGCAAATTATACTCCAGAAGGACTTCTCCGGGGTTTAAAAAACTCTTTTGAAATAATAAAAGACCTAAATTATTAAATCAAAAGTGCTTATCATGGCCTAGGAAAAATACATGGGAAGTAATCATTCACCAAGATAGTCTATGGAAATTGCTAGATATAAAAAATGAATAAAAATCTTATAAGCACCCAGGAAGAAGAAATTCACTTATAAGTGGATAAAGATCATTCTTGCCTTACCCTCCAGCCCAACAATGTTTTCAGAGTAAGACTAAAAAGTATAAGAGAGAAATATTGTGACCCAAGAATTCTAATATTCAGGTTGCTGTTTGCCTAAAAAAAGCAATGAAGAGATATTTTCAGATAAACATGGAAAAAGATTACTAATTAACCCACTATAGCATATTGTATGACCTTCCCTATCATAATAATGTCAAGAGCGTTAAAAAAAATAGAGATAAGTCCCCTATCTCTTAAAATCGAAGTACTGTATGTAAGGATCCTAGGACAAAGACAGCTATTATAGCCTTGTTCTTGGGGGCCAAACATTGGAAATAAGCTGAATACCTGCTAATTAGGGGCCAGTTAAATAGGCTATGCTCATCCAGATCATAAACAATTATGGGGCCTGAGGGGGGGGGGGGAGAGAATGAGAGAGAGAGAGAGAGAGAGAGAGAGAGAGAGAGAGAGAATGATGGATAGTCCTAGAGACCAATTAAATTCGAGATATTTCCATTGTTTCATTGTGTTATTCTTGTATGGTGTCTTAATTTGCCAGAGCTGCTATGACAAATACCATACAATGGGTTGGCTTAAACAACAGGAATTTATTGTCTCCAAAGTAAAGATGTCAGTAAAGCCACGCTTTCTCCCTTTCCTCTTTCATCTGGTGATGTCTCTTTCCCCGCTGATGTCATCTGACTTCTGGCTTCTGCTGGTTTTCTGGCTTCTACTGACTGATTGCATCCAAATTTCCTCTCTTCATAAGGCCTCAAGTCGTATGGACTAAGACCCACCCTAATTAAGTTTGGACACACCTTAACCGATAAAATAATAGCATGTTCAGAAGGTCCTATTTACAAATGAGTTCACACATTACAGGAACTCAAATTAAGACTTGAACATGTCTCCTGTGGGGATCATGATTCATCCCAACAAGTGGGAAGGCAAGATGAAGAAAGTACATATATCATGATCCCATTTGAATAAGAAAACAATGATTGAAGTGTCATCTCTTTCTTCCTCCCTCTTTCTCTCTCTCTGCCATCCACACATGAGTCTTAAGTATTTTACACACATACACACACATGCACACATACACAGTAGCCAAAGATGAGTATACACTTGTACATGATTATTTCAGCAGGGGCAATACGGATATTTACATAACTGGTTATTACCATGGACTACCTGGGTGTGGGGAAATGTGGTTGGAGGGCATGATGTGGGTGCAAGGAGGAATGGTAAGAGATGGAAATAATGAAAATAAGAAAAAATAGACTGCTAAGAAAGAAGCAAACAATATATTTATTTATGTAAAGCTATATGTGTGTGTGTTTATAAAGAGCTGGATACAAGTGTAAATATGTTCATCATTAAAACATGTAGGGTGATTCCTCTGCTAAACTTAAACATGCTAATATTTTGCCAGAGGCATTTCAGAAATTTTAGAGACAAAGCTAAATAGGCTTTATCCCTTCCTTCCTGCTTACTCCCCTGGCTACACCACTTTCTTGATGTTGTTAATGGTTCATTAATGGGTATTACATATAAATTTACTACATTTGCATATATCATAAATACACGGAATCCTACTAAACACATCATTTTGCTACTTGGTTTTAACATTTAGCTTTATGTTTTTGATATTTATTCATGTAGGGACATATAGATCTAATTTTTTCTTTTTAACTATAGTATAATATTCCATTGCATGAATAAACTACAGCTTATATACACATTTCCCTACTGAGTGACAGTTAAGTTGTGTACATTTTTCTCCTGTTATAAACAATGGTGCAAATTCATTTCTTTGTACATGTTACCATGTATGCATGCATATGTGTGTGGGGGTGTTGTGAGAGAGAAAGAGAGCGAGAGAGAGAGAGTCTCTAGTATATAGGTACGTAACACATGTATACACATATACCTGTACATATATTCATGTGTATGTGCATTCTAAAAAAACTCCCCTACACACACATAGGGTAACATGTATGTGAAGGTTAGGGTCATAGGTCAATTTGACCAGGTGATGGTGTCCAGTTGTTGGGTCAAGCAAGCACTGGCCTGATTGTTACTATGAGGGTATTTTGTGGATTTATATCTTTAGTCAGTTGATTGCATCTATGGTTTATTATATCTACAATCAACAGAAGTCTCATCCAAGCATTTGAAGGCCTTAAAGAGAGGAGTGATGATTTCAGCAGTAAGAAAAAAGAATTTCCAAGCTGCCCTCTATCACTGGATATGGAGTGGTGGTTGGATAACATGGAGCCGAGCAAGATGGTGGCTCCCAAGAATGCTCCGAGAGATGCCTTGGTGATGGTACAGATCCTGAAGGATGTGGGAATTACAGAGTATGAACCATGGGTTATAAATCAAATGTTTGAATTTGCTTTCCAGACCTAACCAAGGAAGACTAGTTCCACGGTTAAGTGTTGGAGCTGTTAGGAGCAGACCTACTACTCTTACTATCGTGGCTCCACAAACAGTATCTGTCCCAAATAAAGTTGCAACTCTGGTGTCAGTGACAAGCCAAAGATTTACAGTGCAGATTCCACTTCTCAGTCCACATCTGACAAACCAGTTCCTGAAACAACTGCAGTTCCAAATGTTCAAACGAATCCTTCAATGATTAGGCCCGAAAATATTCTTATTACCACCAACATGGTTTCGTGACAGAATGTGGCCAATGAATCAAACCTTTTGAAGCGAAAACATGAAGAGGATGATAAGAGGATTTAGGAATGTAATCTAACCTACATGCATTTCAAAAGTTTAGTTGGTTTTGAGCCCAGTATACTGAACTAGAACATTCTAGATCTCAAGTTGTATCTTAGAAAAAAATTTAGCTGCAATGTTCTTCACTTTAGTTAAAATTGTTAGATTTCATTAGTAAGAGCAGAAATGTTTTTACATTAGGCTTTTTAAAATATATATTTTTTATTTTTTCTAAAAGATACTTAGATTACATAAAATGTTACATAAAAAGTATAAAAATGTAAGGGATTCCCATATGCCCCACTCCCCACAGCTCCCACTTTTCCCCACATTAACAACTTCTTTCATTGGTGTGGTACATTCATTGCAATTGATGAACACATTTTGGAGCATTGCCACCAAGGATGGATTATAGTTTACGTTGTAGTTTACACTCTCTCCCACTCAATTCTGTAGGTTATGGCAGGATATATAATGGCCTATATCTGTCATTGCAGTGTCATGCAGGACAAGGCTTTAAAGTACAAAATGTTAAATAATTGTTTCTTAAGAACTTCATTAATGTCAAGTCCTACTATGTCACATTCTGTTTTTGGAAGCAGTTTTCTGCCATGTATCACTGACAGCAGCACCTAAGTTTCAATTTCTACAGTAAGGTCAGTGACTAATCTTTAACAGCATAATTTCTAATCTACATGTAACTACTACGTTCTTTGTAAGGTAAATGGTCACTTTTATTGTCCCTAACTTCCCATGGCCTTTCTAGATCCCATCCTTTATCTGTACCTCTTATAGGCTTAAATTTCTCCCCATTCCTCTTAAATTAAAAAAGCCAAAACCAGAATTTTTAAGATATCATTCCTGATAATACAGCTGAGTATCATTTTCATATTTTAAAACATGCTCTACATGCCTGATGTTGTTTCACTTAAAACTGACTTTTAAACAACTACTTTTTTTCTCTATATGCAAGAGTAATTTGATTTTTCCCTTGCCTTTTATGCTTGCTGAGCTTTACTCTGCTTTTGGCAAGTAGTCAGTTATATTCAGTTTCAGTCTTCTATTCTAAGTTAATAACTTCACTCAATTTCAGAGTTCTAAATAGAAGATGCAATAGCTTATTAAAATCTGCCTTGATAAGTATATTTATACTGGACTGAGGCAAAACCACTATGGAGCAAGTGTTTTCTTCCTTTCTAGCACATGCACTTTGATTTCTGCTGCTTGAACTCTCCTATTAGTATAATTAAGATTCTTTTTCTAGCTTGTTGCTGAGGATGTCACATAAGAGATGGGGTCAGACCTCATAGTAGATGCTAATGGTTCTCCTTCCTCCACAAGGCCAAGAAGGAAAACAAATTCGTGTGATGTGACTTGCACTGACATGTACTTGGCATAGGTTTCTCAGCGTGGTGATGTGGCAAAACACCTTTCCCTATTTTCCATTTATACACATCTAAAAACTTTATTGGGAATGATTGCAAAACTTTCACAAATATAACCAGCCCTGTTGTATATTTCTTGAGTTTAAGTAAGTTTGACTTAGGAATACTTTTGTCAAATTTTCAAAAATAAATTGTTCATGTCCTAATTTAGAATTTATAGCCAAGGATGCTCAAAGGTTAAAACAAGTTTTACCTTAGGATGGTGCTTGATAAGCCTGTGGGAAATTGCTCCATAATAGGATAGAAATGCCCATCACAGTTTGAGTGTTTTTGGGTATTAGGGAAAGATGATATAAAACTTATTAAAACCAGATACAATCAACTCGTAGGAGAGAAATGCTGATTGTATAGCATAGGATGTCATAACGTGAATGTTCTCAGGGAGGCAGCATGTCAGAAGGCCTAAATTCCAGTCCTGGCTCCATCATTTACCAACGCTGTGACGTTATTTCACCTCTGAGCCTTGATTTTCTCTCCACTGGAAGGAAAATAACACCTACTCTGCCGACATCACAGGGATGTTGTGAGGGTTTAATTGGTAGATGTGAAAGTTCTTTCAAAATTGTGAAATGCTACACAACTGTAAGGATTTATTATTAATGTTTTTGTTCCAAGGTTATTATCAATAAAAACCTGAGCATTTAAAAAAAAAGAAAAAGAATTTCCATCTCTACTTCAGTCAGCCAGCTTCTTCTGGGAAATTCACCAAAAACCTTCATTGAAGGTGTCAGCTTGTGGCCTGCCCTCTGGAACTCAGATTTGCCCATCCTCATGATTGCGTGAGCCAATTCCTATAATAAATCACATAATATTTTCATAATGTCTTTTTGGCTGTATCTCCTGTTGGTTTTGTTTACCTGGTGACCTCTGACAAACACAATGTATAAATTGAAGGTTTATGTACCTTACAACACAGCAAGTGCACCCCCAAGTATGTAGGTATTACACATATACCACCCCCCACCCCAGGAGAGCAGCTGCTGTGTTAGAAGTTAGGTGTCCCTTCCACTCTGGCAGACACTGCTACCTGGCCCCTCCTTGATGTCCCCCTTGCCACTCCCACCAGCAGTATTTAGAAGCTCCTGTGGCTCCTCGCTCTGCCTGCCACTTGGTATTTTCAGACTTAAATTTTTTTTTTTAACCAAACCAATGGCAATATAATTCATTGTATATCCACCTGCTGTACAACTTAAAGTATCCCTTTGTGATGGTTAGGCTAATGTGTCAACTCGGCCAGGTAATTGTGGTCAGGTGTTTGTTCCAGCAAGCACTGGGCTAATTGTAATACAAGAGCATTTATGGACTTCGATCACCAGTGAGTTTACTGCGTGGATGGCTGATTACATCTGCATCAATCAGGGGATTGCATTAGCAATGGGTGACGCTTTTATCCAATCAGTTGAATGCCTTAAAAGGGGAAGTGACTTCAACATTCAGAGAGAATTTCCTAGCCAGTCTTTGGACGGCCACCTTCTCCCAGAAACTCATCAAGGACATTTCATCAGACTTTCATTAGAGCCCCTGGTTTGCAGCCTGCCTGCGGAACCTGGACTTGTGCATCCCCACGGTTGCGTGAGAGACTCTTATAAAATTTCATATTATTGACAGATATCTCCTGTTGATTCTGTTTCCCAAGAGAACCCTGACTAATACACCCTTTCATCTCTAAAGGTAGTATTCTTGAGTCAAAGAGTGTGCACGTTGTCAATTTTGATTGAAAAATTGGTATTTTGTAGTACAAAAGTCGTTGACTATTGGCAATGTCATGGAATTCTACCTATTGACGGATTGTGGCTCCATTAGCATATTTAGTAGTGGCCACTTTCTTTTTCTCACCTTTCCCCATTCTGACCTCTAGGTTTCATTCATCAGTTTGCTTAATACTTTCTAATATATTGCTTTTGATCATTACCTTTATCTCCTTACTTTCTTAATTATTTGAAAAACTTCATTGGGTGTTGTGGACTGTTATCCTTTGTCATATATAAGATAAGTCTATATTTTCCGAGCTTTTACCTTGCCTTTTGATTTTGATCATGATGATTTTTCAGAACTATTTATATTTTACACAGCCAAATTTGCCAGTCTTTTCCTTTATTTACTAATTAATTCTGTTAAAGAGGACTTACTGATCCTGATATTATAAAATAGATTTTTTTCTGGTGCATTTATAATTTTAGTTTATGTTTAAGTAATTGCCACATCTGAAAATAAGTTTGATGTAATGATTTAGGTAGATTATGCTTCTTACCTTCTATTCCACAATAAACCAGTTTTCAATACTTTATTTCCCCTCTTATTTAAAAAGTCACATTTATAAAATCGAGTATTTCCACTTAATCTTGGGTGCATTTCTTGATTCTGTCTTGTTCTGTTTCTTTGTCTGTTTATTTCTGCATCAGGACCACTGGACTTTAATTACTCCAGCTTTAAAGTAGATTTTAATATCTGGTTGGGTCTCACTGCTGCACTGTCCTAACTGTGTTTTTCTGATTCTTTCCTGAATCTTCTTGAATATTCAGTCTTGCTACATATATATATATATATATATATAAATATATATATATATATATATATACATATTTAGTCCCCCGCTGGTGCTCGCTGTCTGCTCTCTGTGTCCATTCGCTGCACGTTTCCTTTGCCATTTATTTTTTATTTATTTATTTTTTTATTATGGGTAAAAATCAAAATTCTCACAATACATACAAACATTTGCAAAACGATATATAAATATATATGCATATATGTGTATTTGCTTACAAAAATGTTATATATATATATATATATATATATATACGTATATTTTAAGAGGTGCTTAGATTACCCAAAATATTACACGGAACCCACTGGGATTCCCATGTTGCCCACCTCCCACACCTCCCACCACATCCCACACAAACATCTCCCACAGTGTGGCCCACCACCCTCAATGAACTTACACATCCTGGAGCCTTGCCACCAACCATAGACCACAGTTCACACTGTAGACCACACTCTCTCCCACTCAGTTCTTAGTGGTGTGTGCTGATTTAAAATGGCCTACATCCGTTGCCACAACAGTACTCAGGACAACCTCCAACTCCCAAAGAAGCCCCTGTATTTCAACTGCTCATCCCCTCCCTACCCCAAAAGTGTCAAGTGGCCACTGGCTCCACCTCATTGTTATAATTTCTTGCATTGCTAGAATCACCATATGTGAACAAGAGAATACCATCAAGTCCACTCTAGTCCATAGTTCTTCCCCCAATCCAGAGGCGATTGAGATGGTGATGTCCACTCAACTCCAAGTGAGAGAGGGCTTATATCCCATGGATATGGTGGGTGGGATGATCCTGCCTGCAGATGCAGGCCCTCTCCATTCCCTGGGATGGCTATTGCCCATTGTTGTCTCCTCACCAGGTGACTTGGATGAGTCCATTGAGCTGTAGGGTAGGAGTTGCAGCTCCACCTAGATTTCATGCACACCTGGCACATAGGTAGGCGGGAGGCTCCAGTCTCTGGAAGTATACCTAAAAAACTCCAGCATCACATGTAGGTTTGAATAGAAGGGACTGGTGAACCATGTGCAGGGAGGGCTTATTTGAGTCTAATTCTGTCACTCTCAGGAGCACAGATTCCAAAATAGAACCCACTGATAAGGCATCAGTCTCTGGGGCTATCCCCCCTTATATAGGACCAGGGTGTCTCCGGAGCTCTCAGGAACCCCACTGAGTGGGGTGATAGGCACTTATATGTTCTCTGAGCTCCTACTGAGGTGTGCATAAGAGTTACCTCTGGGATGACCTCCCGACTCTCTTTGAAGTCTCTTAGCCACTTGAACTCATTTGTCTTTACCGTTTCCCCCTTTTATTCAAGGTCTTTTTCCAGTTGTGTTGCCAGTTGGCACTTGGGAAAAGTTTTCAATTAGCAATAATCGTGCCTCGGATAAACCTCATTGGCTACGATACTGCCACTGCACAAAGCTGCCAGTTGGCACTTGGTATTAATCCCTCGTTGCCAGGGAGGCTCATCCCCGGGAGTCATGTCCCACGTTGGGGGGAAGGTAATGCAATCATATGCTGAGTTTGGCTTAGAGAGAGGCCACATTTGAGCAACAAGGAGGCTCTCAGGTGGCAACCCTTAGGCACCCCACAACTGCAGGCTAAGTCTCATTTACAAGA
>JAKSZT010054380.1:2345891-2398611 GCA_026826555.1 Tolypeutes matacus | reverse complement strand
CCCCCCCCCCATGTTTTTGGTTGTTAGCATTGTTATAACTGTTATGCAGATAGCAAAATATAGCAACTAAACATTGTCAGTGATTTACAGTATAGTTTACAATTTAGATGATACAGTTTAATAATTTTGATGATATTTACCATGTCCTGTGTCCATTACTGTAAGGTAATGAAAAACCTTCCCCATGACCACCAAACAACCCATTAGATCTTGACTGTTCCCTTCTCCCCAGCCCCCCAGGGCCCATGATACCGCCCTCTCCCAACCCATGGAATGTCAAGATTCACAGTTACATGCCCTGGGGATTTGAACCAGCACTTCCTAATCCACCCACCCCCCAGTGCTGTACCACCAAACCCAGGAACACCACCACTCATCTGCCCCATCCTCCAACATGCAACCACACTCTATCCCTTTACCATAGATTATGTCCATATGGGAGATGGCTCAAAGCCTGCTCTGCACGTTTCCTTTGTGTCTGCTTATCTCCCTTTGTTGCGTCATCTTTCTTGTTATATATTTTTTAATTACCAAGTTTCTAAAAAGGAAAATGTTTGGATTTTTATTGTGATTGTGTTAAATTATTTATTACTAAATGACACATACTGAGAATTCCTCTTCCCGACAAAAGTATGTCTCTCCATTTACTTCAATCTTCTTTTACATCTCTCTCGAGAGTGGGAGAGGCTTTTTAAACTAAAACAAAACAAAACAAAACAAAACTCAGGAACTCTAAGGGAAAAGACTAACGGATATGAGGACATAAAAACAAAAACAAAATTCACCAAGAGAAAAAATGGCAGAAGTTAAATTAAAAGACAATGTCAAAGTGAAAAAAAAAATTGCTACACATGTCACTAATGTAAAAGCCAGCGTTTACAAATCAATCGCCAAAAACTTGATTGGAAATTTGACAAAGAACGTACACAGGCAATTTATAGTAAAAAGACTAAAATGAATTAAAAAGATAGTATACTACTGTCCATCTATCAAGCATGGCAAAAAGTCAATTGTCTTTCTTTCTGAAGTATAATTTTAAAAAATTGTATTTATTTGTAATTGTGGTAAAATATACATAAAATAAAAATCATTTTAACCACTTTTATGTGGACAATTCTGTTACATTAGGTATATTGCTATATTGTGTAACTTTAACCACTATTTCTGGGCTATTTCCATCATCCCAAACTGAAACATGTCCACTGAGAAAAATTCCCCATTCCTCCCCACCCCCAACTCTGGCAGCCAATATTCTTTCTCTTTTAATAGCCAGTTGGCAGGATATGGGGATTTGACTCTTTGGCATGAGTGCACAGTTGTACAATGCCTTTGGAGCACAACTGAGTAGTTTCTAACAAACAAACAAGGTTCAGATCCAAGGGTCCTTACAGCAGCCCCTCTGAGAACTCATGCCCTCGGCATGGTGACACGTATGCAGGAAGATGCAGCTGCGAGGGTGTGGCATTATCTGTGAAAGCAAAAGATGGAAAGTACCGAATGCCACTCTACTGGGGTTTGGAAAATGCGTGAGCACTTTCCATGAAATAAAATAAAGCACAATCTTGAAAAACAAAGAGTGAGTCTATATGTGCTGTAATATACTGTTGCAGCAAGGAAAAGCAAGATGCAGAAAAGTGGGTACTGAATGCTCTCATTTGTGTAGAACATGGTTTGAAAAGGAAATGAACACATGCACCAATGAACACATGGTGTACTGTATAGGCAAAGAAATTTCTGGAACACACAAGACTATTGGTGATGGTTGCCTCTTGGGAGGAGTCTGGGTTTTTGGTCTGAGAGGGAGATTTGCTTTTCAGATTTTTTACTTTTATGTAGCATTTGAATTTTTTTCTAACAATTTCTTGCCTTTTCAATTGAAAAAAAAAAAAAAAAAAGAAGACGGTTAGAGAAAAACCTGAGAATGAATCTAGATATGAATCATCAATGTTGGGTATACAAACAGTATAGGATATTGCTCTCGGGAATCAATTGTAATTTGCAAAGTTAGCAAGCTGTGAGTTCCTAATTTTTTGCAAACATATGAATCCAGTCCCATTATGCTTTTAAATTTTGGACAGAGATGGTTTGAAATCCAGATGCTAGGAGAACTTCAGCCAGGAGTCACTTTCAATTTTAAAGAAAGATTTAGGTTGTGGAGGACTTTACATAGATGTTACCTCTCAGAGAAATGGTGTGAAAGGGAAGCAAGAGGCTACATGGGTGCCTTTTGCTACCTAGCAGAGGAAACTTGCTCAGCCTCTGCTTTCCTCTTATTTTAGCCTCTCAGGACATGCCTTTTATTATTATTATTAACTTTTTAAAGAGTCCCTGGTTTTTGTTCTTTTTTTTCTGCACCTGAGAATTACATTTGTTCCAACACTCTTTGGTATAAGAATTACAGTTATTTCCTCGGCCTTTGGTCTGACCAAGGTTAGAGTCAATTTCTCCTCACTAGCTTTCTGAAATTCAGGCTGTAAGGCTATCTGTGAGAGTCATACAGAAAATGGTTGCAATCTATTAACTGAATGATTATTCATGGATCCTTTGTGAGCTCTGAAAGTGCTGAGAGCTTTTAAGAATAGTCTGGAGATAATGCTCTGGCCTTGTCCATGTTCACTTCTGAGACAAAGCAGATGTGGAATCATTAGTCTTTGGTTCCATATTTTTGGAAGACATGTGGAATTTTTTTTTTCCTGAAAGAATGCACAAAGCAGACTCATTTCACTTCAATGGGACAAGTGCTGTAATAGCAACATGTGCACAGCTTTGTGGGAATGGAGGGGAAGGAGACTGGGAAGGATTCAAATGATGAGTATAAATCCACTAAGTGGAAAATGTTCACGGGACAGACTTCAAGAAGGCAGACAGGTAGGAGGGATTGGAAAATGACCCTTCATTTAACAGGCCCAAGGAGGTTAAAAACACATGCGTAACAAACTCTTGGGGACCTCAGTACTATCGGGGAATCCTCACGATATAAGAGCTGCAGGAATGTTTCCCACTCCTCTTTACGTCCTGCGAAGTCACTCCCATTGGCAGCCTGGAGACCTGGTTGTAAGGCAGAGCTCATACTCTTCCTAGGAATATGTTAACTTGCAGGTGCCCACCTTCTCAGAGACTCCATTTCTTCCTCAGTGAGATGGAAGTTTTGATTACCAGCTTCACAAAAGGTTGTGCCTGGTACCCAGCTGTTGTTCAATAAACATATGTTCCCATTATCTCTCTTGGATTCTTTTTGTCCATCTAAGAACTAGTTCTTAATCAGGTTAGCATTCAAAGTCTTCCATATTTTGCAGAACTCATATTATCAGACAAACATGACCTCCTAACATCTCTGATGGACTTTCATAGTAGAAACAGGTAATGTTATCCTAAGAAGTTACTTCTTACACAGACTTCTAGAACTTTCTATCAGATGCGCCCTATGGTGCAGCTTGTCTGAGATTAATATGATCTTCAAGAAACAGATGGAGGCTGAGACTTAAGCGGCTGACAAGGCCGCGGAGGGAGTAACTGACGTCGTCACGCCTCAGCCAGCTTCATCTGACTTGTTTAAGCTGGCACTAGGCCCTCGACAGGCAGCTCATTAAACATCAAAATCATGACGTTTGCTTCCCTTTCTCAAATGTTCTTCCGTTTTGCCTGTGGAAACCCATCCATGTTTCGGGTCCATCTTAACACTTTCGTATTCCAGGACTTCTTCCAACACTAGTGTGAGGTGTGAGGGTGTGTGTGTGTATGATGCTGTGTGTGATCAGAATGCTTTAGAATTGTTGTGTGAGGCCCATAGGAGCCTCTTGCTTCACTGTGTAATGATTCTTCCTTCGGATGGGAAGAAAATGTGGCTAGTAGACAGTGGCTATGCTTTTTGTTCTTAATCAGGGAACAGCAAGGCTCTGTGTGTGCCTCTTCTGGGAAGATGAACTCTGAAGACTACAACAAAGGAAGGGATAGGAGTGTGTAAATTCTGTAGGTGGCCTGCGAAAAGTTCCTGTTTGCCTAGAAATTATTTCTGCTTCCCTTTTTAATGCTGCTGGAAGAACAGAAAGAAAAACCTTATTTCCTAAATGAGATAAGAGAGTTTTGATTGGATGTCACCATGGAACCATTCTCGAATGATGTGAGAATCATGCTTGGATGTCACTGATGATTCATCATTTCAGTATAAGGAAGGCAATAAAGAGGGTCAGAACACCTCACCCGCTCCACCCACCCTGTTTGTAAAGGTTCACCCATCCCTGCACCATGTCTGTTACCTGCTCCACAGGTGAAGCGAACTGATGTGGTTCTGGACTCCTGCCCACCTGGGGAGAGGTCAAGTCCCACCTTCAGTCAGGGACAGCTGATGGTAATGACCAGATGATCCTTGTTACCAAATTGGTAGGAATTAAAGGGACATTAAAGCCCATGTGGCCTGAAGTTTCCACCTCCTTGTGATGAAAAGAATCAGAGTGAGGTCTGACCCAGATTTCCCCACATTGGGAATTTCTCCACATTTGGGAAGAGGGCTGGTTGGTGTCAGGAGACCTGGATGTCATCTATGCTCTCAGAAAAGCTTGTTTCCTCATTGGTGCCAGGGCCACAAGTGGTAATGGCAACCCAGGGGTGAGGAAGATACAGACCTTCCCTTGAAGAGCCTCCAGCCTAGAAGCACGAGCTGGAGGTGTGCGCCAGCTGGCACGGGAGCATGGACTGAAGCATTCAGTTGCTGCAAGTGCTGTGAGACACAAGCTGAGCCCCTGGGTGGCCAGAGCAGGTGGGGTGGCCTGCTGGGGGTGGGGGCTGGGGGCTGGATTATCTTAGTGGGGGAGGGTAGGAGAGACGTCACGTGGCAGACTACTACCATTGAAAGGATTATTTTCCCCAGAATCCATAGGAATATGAATATGCCACACTAAGTTCTAAGGTAGCATTTATTAAAATTAATAAAAAATAACTCAAGTCATGACCCAGTGCAGTGCCTGGGCACTTAGGGAATGTCTTAGTTTCCTAGAGTTGCTGTGACAAATGACCACACACTAGGTGGCTTAGAACTAGAGGAACTTATTTTCTCACAGGTGAGGAGGTCAGAAGTTGGAAATCAAGGCATTGGCAGGGTTGGTTCCTTTATGGAGGCTGAGGGAGAAACCATGGTATGCTTCTCTCTTGGCTCCTTGGCGTTCCTTGGCTTGCAGCGCCTCACTCCAGTCTCCGCCTCCATATTCACGTGGCTTTCTTCTCTGTGTCTCTGTGTCCTCCCCTCTCCTTTTAAGGGCACCAGTCATTGGATTTAGGCCTCACCTGAATGCAGTATGACCTCATCTTCATTACATCCAAATAAAGTCCCATGCTGAGGTTTCGGGTAGATGTGAATTCTTGTGGAACACTATTCAACCCTCTGTAGTGATTAAGCAAACAGTCTGATCTGATGGATAAGGAAAGTTAGGCTCAAAGAAGAGGGTAGGAGGGCCCAGCTCTCCTGGCATTCAGGCTACCATTCTGCCAGTGGATTGAGTTCTTCCATTCAGATGGCATTGTCTGGAGTCAGCAGCCAGCTGAGCCCAGGACTGAGGGGATCCCAGCTTACGTGGGGGCCAGAGGGAGAGGCAGCTCTGCTCCAGCTTTTCTCTCTGGAGCTTGCCAGCTTCCCCTAACGGGTTGTGATTTCAGGGGCACAGTGTGAACAGATGCATGGAGAGAACCATTGCTGAAAATAGTTCCCTCTATTGGTATCAAAGATGTGAAGGAGGATGAGTTGAGGCTATTTTCAAAAGGCACCTTGAAATTCAAAAACAATGGCAGAGAATTTATAGGTAGAAAAAGTGAGTTGGAAAGGTAACCAAAGAATAGATTAATGATTCCATTATCAAATATTATAGGTTTAGCTTTGTGGAATGAGTGTTCCTCTCTTTAAAAAATGACAGCTGGCCTTTTCTGTAAACATTGCTGTTTCTGAGCTTTCCCTCTGAAGCTGGAGTGATTTGGTGCACTTTGATTCTATAAAATGTGTGGAAGGGCTCTGCAGTTCATCAAGGAATTTCCAGAAGCAGTCATTTGTTTTTTTTCATTGGTTGTGACATTCTACAACTAATGGATTAGTGGGCTTTTTAATGCCCTCACTCTTCCTAAAGCTATGAGAGAAATTCTTCACAGCCTCTGGAAGATGCCTCAGAATGAGCTAGAAGGGAGATATTTTTTTCAGTCTTTATGAGGCTTCGCAAAAAAGTAAGATCGATGGCTGGGGTCATGCCTTAAGTAAATTGGACACTCTGAGAGTATCTCATTCACCGTGAAAAATGAGTTGGAAATGGAGATTCTGGGCAGAGAACCTCTTTCCTGGGAGCTGTATCACCTTAAAAAGCCTTCAGTCAATCTGTCAAGCAATCAGCAATGGTGACCTGGAAATACTGTCATTATTGCATGACATTTTTCAGTGAAATCCTGTCACTTTCAAAGAGGGAGCTTCAGATGGTATTGGACTAAAGCCTTGCTTGCAAAAACTTTGTCATTTAGGTCATAAAGTGGCATGAAAACATATAATTGGAAAACAAAAACAACTAGATTTTTTTTCTAACCTTGAATGCTATTTGGGTGTAGAGAAGTATAGTAGATTGAATTCTGTACTCCAATTTAGACGTATCCTTTATCTTAATCCACATTCATGTGAGTGTGAATCCATTGTAAATAGGCTCCCTTGGAGATGTTATTTTAGTGTAGGTGTGGCCCAGCTGAATGTGGGTGGGCCTTAATATGGATTACTGGAGTCCTTTAAAGCAGACCATATTGAGACACAGTAAGAGAAAGCCGCCAGGAGGAGCCAAGAACTAGAAGTCAATGGAACCTAGAAGAGAGAGGAAAGGACATTGCCATGTGACACGAGGCAGGGATACAAGCCAAGGAACCCAAGGGTCACTTGCAGCCTGATTAAGAATGGTATAGACTGTGGGGAGAGAGCATCGCCTTGATTTTGAACTTCTCCTAGTCTTAAAACCATAAGCCAATAAATTCCCTTTGGTTAAGCCAACCCATTGTGTGGTATTTGTCATAGCAGACCTGGCAAACTAAGACAGGAAGTGTGGCATTCCTGTGGTCGCAGTCATCAAACACAATGTCTTGGACTATGGTGAACTTGAGTTGGATATTGAAGATGGTGGTAGTTTCAGCAGGACCAAGGGGAAAAATCAGTTTCTGTGAAAATCAGTGCATCACAAAGAGCACATGGGGCTGCTGCTTGCCTTCCCCCATCCCAGCCCCACTGCCTGGAGAGTGCCAGCACCACCAGAGGCCACCACTGATGCCCATGTGGGAATATCCCATGTGGCCAAGCCAGAGCAGTCCCTGGACCTAATAAGTTGGATCAAGAAGTTAAAGCGGGGGGCGGATGTGGCTCAAATGGTTGGGCGTCCGTCTGCCATATGGAGGGACCTGGGTTCGATCCCTGGGACCTCCCGGTAAAATAAAAAAAAAAAAAAAGAAGTTAAAGCAATGCTGCCCTAGACCTGTTCTGAGATTTTCTGCAGTGCTGGGTGGGGGGACTCACTGTAAATCCATTCTGTGCTGTAAAAAGCCACCTGCTTTCTAATAACCCTGAGGATTATAGCTAGCATATGAGGGGAAATTACTGATTTTTCTCATTTACATTGACAAGAACCAGGACTTTCTGAAGTCTTTTACCATGTTTTCATCATATCACTCAGGATTTACAATTATATAAGGAATTCACCCAAACTTTCTAAGAGACATTTTCTTCAAAACAATAAACCTGATAGAGAAAAGCATAGAATTTCTAGAGCACATAGGCAGTGCCTAGTGAAAGGGGACAGGCCAATACTGTGGGCCCTTGATATTAATGCTTGTACTGATAAACCTTATTCTTGTAAATTTGAAACTTAGCCTAGTAATATATATTGCCTAAGAGTCATCTCCTGAAACCCTCCTTTTCAGTCATATGTGGCCTCTCTCTAAGCCAAACTCAGCATATAAGCTCACCGCCTTCCCCCCAGTGTGTGACATGACTCCCAGGGACTGGCCTCCCTGGCACCAAGGGATTATTACCAAGTGCCAACTAGCAATGCATTTGGAAAACGACCTTGACTAAAAAGGGGAAATATTAATACAAATGAGTTTTTATGGCTAGAGATTTCAAAGTGAATCAGGAGATCATTCCAGAGGTTACACTTATACATACCTCAAGAAGATCTCACTGACTGGCACAGTAAACAATGCCTCAAGCAGGGGTGTTCCTGAGGGCTCTAGAGACATCTGGACACTATAGGCAGGGCAGACAGCCCCAGGGAATCGGCACCCCATGGGTGGGCTTTACCTTGGAATATATGATAAACTATCTCCCCAATGTAACAGAGTTAGACTCATTATGATTTACTTACAAATGGTTCTTCTGCCCCTTTTATTTGAACCTATAATTCTTGCCACTTTATTAGAGAACGTAACAGGACTCCCCAGGATGGGAGTTTAATATTTTGTTGGTTATTATGTGGGTCTCCACCCACTGAGATAACATCCCATGACCACATGAACACATTCATAGTCCATAGAGGCATGCCCCAGGTGCATCCTTCCCCACATATCTCCCCCTGCCCACTGGCACTCTGCACCAGTGATCCTCCCATGCCATAGTTGTAACTTTTCTGTAATTCAAAACCTCCCTAAAAACAAAGCCAAAAGATGTCTTGCATTGTGCCTTTCATCACTGTAAAATCTGTTCTCTTTTATGTATGTTTACAATTTCTTCTGTATGTTCCCTTAGTGTCTTCTTATTTTTGTTCACTTTATTTTCAGAGAAGCTTTAGGTTACAGAAAAGTCACATCGAAAATATAGGGGATTCCTATATACTTCACCCCCCCCCTGACATTTTCCACTATTAATAACATCTTACATGAATATGGTATATTTGTTACACTTAGGATGGAGTTTCTAAAGACTAGAAAGAAGAGTGCCAGTATCTTTGTGCCAGGCCAGTCCGGCAGCTGTGCAACAGACATGTGTCTCTTAAACCCAGAACCCTCTACTGCTAATCAGTGTTTGAGCAGATCTGGGCAGAGGAGGCAGCTAAACCCCACTGCCCCTCCCTGAGCACCATAGCAAAGGACCCCAGTTCTGGGAGATTGGCCACAGACCAGCACTTGGGAGAAGGACTACACACTGGTGGCTGGGGTGTGGGCTTGGAAGCTGACAGTGCAGTTTCCATGAGGAATGATGCCTCAACTTCTCATCAGTGCCCTCCTGAGGCAGTTTAAAAATGTGACCCCAAATTCTGTGACATTTCTCCCAACAAGAGGTGGGGTCTTTGTGCCCTCCCCTTGCATCTTGGTGGGTTTGACTGCTTCCACCAATAGAGTATAAGAGAAGAGGTGTTGGGTCAGTTGTAAGGTTGGATCCTAGAAGACACGTGGCTTCCACCTGTTCTCTTGGAATGCTCACTCTCTGGATGCTCACTCTCTCATTGAAGCTGCCTTGCTGGGAACATCCAAGCCACATGGAGAGGTTGTCTGCAGGTGCTTCAGTGGACAGACACAGCTGAGTGCAGCCTGGGTCATCCCAGCACAGAATACCAGATGTGTGAATGAAGAAGCCTCCAGATGATTCAGCAGAGACAAGCCATTCCCATTGTGTCCTGTCTAGATTCCTCAGCCTCAGAATCTAATAAAATGGGTTTTGTTCTATGCCACTGATTGAGGGGAATGTTTATTACATAGCAATATATAACTGATACCCAAGCCCAAACATTTACTCTATCCCTATGCCGTGTACCCAGTCTGCTTGCAAATGGCAAGCTAGACTACAGCCATCCACGTTCAAAGATGAATTAAGGGAAAACCAAAGAAAATGCACTGTGTGTCCTGGAAGAAGATTCTGCATCTCGATAAAATTGGGCATTACCCTGATAATGAAGGGAAGGGAAGGGAATGCTTACCAATAATATTTGAAAATAAAAGAAAATTTTAGGAAAAAAAAAACTGATGTCTTCAGAAAAACACAAGAAACCATGGACCATAGGAAAAGTCATTAACAAATCCTATGAGTCTTGGCATTAAAATTAGAAAAAAAAAATGCCTACAAAACTCAAGCTAATTTCAGGTCTCCTGTCTGCCAGGGAGCATCTACAGGGCTTTGAAGGAGACTGTTTCTGCTTGCAGCCATGTAAATATGAATGCAAGAAAATGATATTTTCACGTGTGTCTGAGCCCACAAAGTTTTCCATCGACAAACATTCCCTGAAGACTGCAATAATTAGCTGATGGAGACACCAACAAAAACATCCATGGGAAGCTAGAATATTAAAGAACAAGCTCAGGAGCCAAAGGCTCAGTTATGCTAGTAATAATCAGGAGCCTTCCTGGAGCCTTCTCTCACCCTCCCTTCTCCTTAAGAGTCTGCCAACTTTATCTCAACATCCTTTCCCTCTTCACATCTTTCCATTTTCATCCCCACCCCACTCCTAACTGCAACTCACCAGGACTTCTGAAATGGTCTACTGATTGGTCTTCACCAACC
The DNA here is from genome assembly GCA_026826555.1 of Tolypeutes matacus. Classification (NCBI taxonomy): domain Eukaryota; kingdom Metazoa; phylum Chordata; class Mammalia; order Cingulata; family Chlamyphoridae; genus Tolypeutes; species Tolypeutes matacus. Next base: position 2,388,116 of record JAKSZT010054380.1, on the reverse strand, counting down.
TCTCTTCTACTCCTCCATTTGGTGGAAAGTAAAGTAAAACAGAAGCATGATCAGCTCATGCTTCAGCTTAGCATACTTCTGACTCCCTTCTCAGCTCCTGGGCCAGCTGGATTCTGTCCCATGCCTGGTGCTGTGGAGCTTCTCGCTGTTCCCTGTCTGTGCTGCTCTTCCCTGCCTTCCTGTCCTCTCCCTTTACAGTGATCCTGTGAGGTCAGCTCCCAGGTCCCTGCTCACCTGGCAGCCCTTGCCACAGGAGGCTGTGGATCCAAGGTCATGAGATGGTGGATTGAAGGTCATGACTGGCTCCCTCATCAGCCTTGTGTGGGAAGGAGGTGGCTCTCAGCTTGCTCATCATCATCCATATTATCCATCCCTCTTCCAGGTAGACAGTATGGATTCAATCCATACTTTTTGAAGGAATGAATAAAACTCCCAGCATTGTTCTGGAAGTACCTGTATGGTTCTCACTTCCTACTAAGCCATGCGTTCCTCAAGGAGAGAACCTCCATCTTTGCACATGATGGGTTCTACCCCCATTGAGTGTGCAACAGTGCTATCGAGTGAGCCAACTTAATCTTGGCTAGCAGTTTTGGGGATGAGGAAAAGGTCACCTTTTGACCTCGTTCCAAATGCCTCTTCATACTTCATTTACAGGACCATCATCCATATGAAGTTTTCTCTAAAAACCCAGGCAGGAACAGATTCTATCCCTGCTCCCATAGGGGTTTTTGTAAATTCCTCTGTTATTCTGCTTAACCATTTTTTTTTCTTTTTTCTTTTTTCACATTCTGCATAAGTTTATTCAGAAAGGACAAAACTAATCTATAGTGACAGAAAGTAGATTAGTTGGGTGCCTGTGGCTAAAGCTAGGAGATCAACTGCAAAGGGCAGAAAGGAATTTTTTTGTTAAAGGAAAATGTTCTATATCTTAATTGTGCTGATGGTTACATGTGTATATATTTTCCTTAAAACTCATTGAAAGGGAGTGGATGGAGCTCAAGTGGTTGAGCGCCTGCTTCCCATGTACAAGGTCCTGGGTTCCATCCCTGGTACCTCCTAAAAACAAACAAACAAACAAACAAACAAACAAACAAACAAAAAACTACAACTCTTATGGGAATGGATGTAGCTCAGTGGTTGAGTGCCTGCTTGCCATGTACAAGGCCCTGGGTTCAATCCCTGGTACCTCCTAAAAAAACAAAAACAAGCCCTCACTGAAGTGTAACATAAATGGATACACTTTATTTTATACAAATTAAATCTCAGTACAGATGTAAAATTGTATATTCATAGGTTCAGCTTATCCCACTTCCAGTAATGTCATCCTTAAGTCAACCACTGATTGCAGGCACCTGTTCTCACCCCTCACTTTCGCTTCCCCAGACACACAAAAGTCATTGTTATTTGGTGACAGCTATTGACCTGACATACTCTGATAGAGCAAGTGTGCACTGGCAATGGGCACCATCCTTCTACTGAGCCCCCTGGCCCGCCTTCAACTTCCGTCTCATAAGCACACCATTCAGTAGGGGAAGACTGATGTGACAGAAAGATGCCAAATGAACATATGGAGATTGTGTAATGATTTAGGTAGAACACATTGTATTTTAATAATGTTAATTTATTTTTCCTTTTCCTTAGACTTGGAGCATTTTCAGGTTCAGAACTGAGTTTGACTCATCTTTGCCCGCCGTTTGCTCAATAACATGTGGTAGCTGGTAGAGTTCCATAAAAGCTTATGGAATGGACAAATGATGAGATATGGGTTTAGGGAGGAGGCGCTGCCAAGGGGGTGAAACGAAAGCGATCTTGGACCCGTCTGCCCAGCCTGTGGGCTGCCTCACGTCTTTATCTCATGCCCCCTGCCTGGACTACCTTTAAAAGCTTGTTTGAACTCTAGGCTACATCTTCGTCAAGGATTCTGAATCTTTCAGCTTTAGAACCAATATTTTTATGGTTTCTTTCCCTGTCCTTATGCCTTTTGTACAGATGGCTAAAACATGAATCCAACTGGTGCACAGATGTTTGTCCAAAGAGCAAATGGACCCTATGACTTGCAAAATAGATTCACTTGCACAAAAATCACTAGTTTGCTGCTGTGAGAGTTTTATAAGTGATATAAGAAAGTTTAGAATAGTGATGGAAGCATGGACTCTGGAGCCAGTCTGCCAGCTCTGTAGTCTTGGGCAATCTATTCCTTCAGCTTTCTCATCTCTGAAAAGTGATGTAACAGTGTCTATGTCCTTTGTTGTTTGAAGGGGTTAGAACGGGGCCTAATCAGCACCTTATCAGAGTTAGCTGTTGATTTTGTTGCTGTGAATGCCAAATCCCAATGGTTCAGTGTTGATAAATATAAGGTAACCAAACTCAGAAGAGGTTGAACACAAAATAATTTAATCAGAAATCCAGGCAAAAAGCTTGTATATAAAATTATACATGAAAAAATCCTGGCTAGTGAAAACAGAGTACTGTTTCTGGCAGAAGTATTATTTTCCATTGTAAATACTATGCTTATTAAGTCCTTGTGTGCTTTTTTTTTTTGGCACCTTTTCTTTCTTTCTTTTTTTTTTTAAGGATATTTTCAATAGTTTTGTTTCCTTCTGACTCCCCATTACATGACTTCATAATGCTATTTGGGGAAATTATGGGAGCAGAGAGGCCCTAATATAGAATATCAAATGCATAGTCTCAGAGTGTTTTTAACAATGTTGTCACTGGTTATTCTCAGAATACTGCTTCTAGTGTGCACATCTACCAGTTGTGACATTTTCTGAGGAATGAATTATACATAAAGCCATCAGGAAAAAGTTATGGATTTGGACTATTTATAAATTGATGTGACATTATAGTATGCATTATCTTTTTGCAATTTTATTTTCTAATTCTCTGTCTTTTCATAAAAAAAGGCATTTTAGCATGCAGTGAGAATATCTTGTATATTTGGAAGTCTATATTTGGTAAACCCTTTTGTCATGGTTAGAATATCCATGACATAAAAACAGAATCTTTATGATTTTTATTTAAAATACTTTTTTTCTCTAATATCCCTCTGACTATGCTCTTTTCAGACTGTGGAGGAGTTTAGGTGGCTGTGTGAGATTGAAAAGTCACTTCATTATAAAATTTGGCTCTGTTTTCCTTCTTTCAATGAAAAAACTCAAATTTGCTAGAAATATGATCCCAGATATCTAGACAATTGGCATCACGCATGCAAAAGTGGGTTTTTGTAACTGAATTCATTTGTCATACTCATATGTTTGCAAAGGTGTGAGAAATAGCCTCTGATTCCCATTGTACCCACTAGCAATTTTAAAAGGGCCACAAAAGCAACACATTCTGCCAAACAGGTACTTTCCTAAAGATTTTGTTCCAAATATCCATTGTATATCTATTTTTCACAAATCTGGCTGGTTCATTTGCTTCAAAAGAAACATTTTAATTTGTTTTAGTTTGCCTTTGATGGCTTGCTACCTGCCCAAAACAATCCTTTAGTATGTTTTCCCATGGTTGGCTCGTCTATGCAACTACAAAGAATCTTAATATTGGGGAGCATTCACCTTGCCCTGCCAGCTTTGAGGGAGGGAAGCTCCAAGGCAGAGGGGTTTTGAGCTACTCTTGATCTTGCTTAGGATGTCGTCCAGGAAGTTTTGGGAAACACTTGTTTTGAAGCTGATTTAAAATCTCATGGGTTGGCTTCTATTATATAACACTTATGAAGAGCTGAGAACCATGCAATTCAGTCCCAGGGCAGAGTTGTGGTCAAAAGAACACAGTCAAGCTACCAACAGTTATTTCAAAAATAATTCAAGGTCCTTACTTATATTTCTCAAAAGAAAAGAAAGCAAAAAGAAGGAATCTAGAGCTGGAAATCTTGCTTTATATCCACTCCCCACTTTTGTTTCTCTCAACAGTTGCTGTCATGCTGCTCTGCTTGCAAATCTCTTTTTAACCCCACTCTATCCCAGCCCCAGTTCCTTCCAAAAAAATCCCTTTCTTCCCTATTCAGTTATAATTCGATGTAGTGAATCTACCTGGCAAAAAAGAAACTTTATAGGCAATAGGGCAGAGGGAGGGGAAGACATGAAAGTTGAGTGGGATGGGGCTTTAAAGAGGTATTAAAGAGGTATCCTTTTTAATAAACAGGTGGCTGGAGACGAGTGGCTGGAGATGAGCATTTAAGAATCTGAAGAAGCTTTCTGCTTTAGAAACTTTTGAAACTCTAGATTTCGTCTTCTAGTAAAGTAGTGCTTATTAATATCAGCAGAGAGACTGTCTGCTCGAGAATACTTTCTTAGCAATGGTGGAGTGGTGCCTACCGGCAATACCCTCCAGGAACATTGGCTATCTCCTTTCACTCATCTTTTACCTCACAGAGAAGGTTCCTTTCAATGATATTTACCGATGACCTTTATAGACAGCGTATATAGCTATAGGTGCCCCAAAGCTGCTGGTGGAGCTCACCTATTTGCAAGGAAGGAAAGGAAACGAGAGAAATTATATAGTAACTGTGATATTGGTAAAAAAGAAGCAAAGAAGGAAATTCTGAGGGCATGGAAAGGAGCAAGGGAGGGGGAAATGGCAGAGAGACCGTGTTATAAACCTGCTTGTATTCAACCAGGTGCTCTTCACTTCTCAGTTCTGAAAGCATCTGCTTCTCTGAGTTTGATGTGATTGAGCCAAGGTGGGCATCAGGAGTTCCTTGTCCAGGCGATTTTTCTGAACTCAGTGTAAGGCTCTTTAGAAAACAGTCTGAAGATAAGGAGCATTTTACCAATAAATCCACATGTTTGTTTTCACACTCTTTCTTCCAATGACATGTAAGATGTACAAGGCACATTGTGCAAAGCTCCTGGACTCTGCTTTTAGTGTATGACTTCTTTTTTTGGGGGGGGGGTAGGTCCCGGGGATCGAACCCAGGGACCTCCATATGGGAGACGGACACCCAACCATTTGAGCCACATCCACCCCCGTGTATGACTTCTTAACTTGAACTTTGCTAACATCTGCTGGGCACCGATGCCTTCTCCACATTCAATTCATTTAATACAGACCCTAATGCTCATTCCAAAATGGTTCAGCTGGATGATTCAAGGATTCCTATATACACAAAATCACCAATTTACTAGAAATTTTCTTGCCACAGGACACCAAGATGATTCTATAAGACAAGGGTTCTTAGCCAGGGGTCCGTGAGCTTAAATTGGAATTCAAAAAAACGTTATTGTGGAGACGTGTTGGTGCAGGTGTGATGTATTTATTAAATAATACACAGTATAGTGTGGAATTAGTAAGGGGTCCGTGGTTTTCACCTGACTGACAAAGGGGTACATGGAACAAAAAAGGTTAAGAACCCCTGTTGTAAGATGTCTAAAATATTGCTTATCTTGTAGCCTTACAGACTTCTCCCCTCCCCTCCCCTCCCTCCCTTCCCCTCCCTTCCCCTTCTCTGCCCTCCCCTCTCCTCCCCTCCCCTGCCCTCCCTCTCCTCTCCTTTCCTTTCCCCCTTCCCCTCTTTTTCTTTTCCAGGATTAGTATTAATATATGTAAAGTGCTTAGCGTAATGCCTGGCAAAGGATAGATACTCAATAAGTAATAGCTACTGTAAAAAGCATATAATCTATTTGGCATAGACTCCTCTCCACCATTCAAAGCACCCTATTGGGCAGTTGGTGATTCTTCATTTGAGATAGAAAGTTATAAAGAATTTTGTTTAACACAAACTATAATAAACCTTAAAACTCGAGAATTTAAGTAAAGGGCTAGTTATCTTGCATGTCTTCACATAACTATTACTCCTCAGAAAATTTTCTGAATCAAAAGAGAAGGAAAGTAGGGATCTTTTTGCCCCAGGTCCATGAGACTTTCCCCTGCTGTGAGACCTCTTATTAACTAGCCTTAGACCTCTTAGTTTTTTGATATTTCACTGATCTCTTGTCTTCTCCCAACTCTTGTTACTTGTCCACACATTGGAAGCTCACACATCCCAACCTTGGTCCCACTGGGAAAAGGGACTCAATTATTTCTCCCAGAATTTCTGCCATTTTCCTTCCCTTCAATTTCTTCCAAAGGAGCTAAGCATTTACTCTCTGAGTAACAGAATGTTCTTTCACATGGCCCTCAATTGAACCCTGGCCAGTTCTTCCTTAGAACTGATCAATTAATTCATATAAGGACTAAGACATGAGAAAATAGAATCGTTAGAAATTGCCATTTATGATTTTTATTTTCAAATATAAATCATTGTTGGGAATGGGGTGTCAAATTGTTGCAGTCAGGTTGTTTCCTCATACTATTGCCTGAGATAAGATCTTTACTAGTACTTGCCTAAGAATTGAAAGCTTTACAATTAGCCACAAAAGTCAGACCCCACCCCACCCCATACTTTCCAATATCAGAAAGAAAAGAAGGGAAAAATAGAATGAAAGAAATAAAAAAGAAGAAAGAATGAAGGAAAGGGAAGGAAGGAAGACAGGAAGAAAGATAAAAAGACATTCTTTGGCAAAACCCAATGATGAAATTTACATTTTTAACAATATGAATAACCAGGAATCTGGAAAAACTATACCATTGCAGAATACTTAAAAATTCTGGATAAAATATTAAAAATACTTTAACAATTCATGGTTATACTTATGTGAAAAAGAGAAAGTCCATAGAGGCCAGAAATGATGGAGAGTTTCAAAGCCGGAAAGGTAAGCAAGCTTCATCCAATTTTTGCACTGGGAATGGGGATGGGGTAGGCAATTAATCTGTATAAAGGACAGGATCTAGAATTTGACTTTTTACAGACTTTTCAATGGAACAAAAGGAAAAAAATCCCTGCAGTCTAATCAAGGATTCAGGGCAATTAAAGAGTCCCTACATAAAGGTAAGACTCTGGAGGAAGACAGCTTTAATGGAGGAACCTAGACAAAATCCATCCTCTAAAGCAGCATTGTTCCAATAAAACTTTTAATCTTTGACGGAAACGCTCAATATCTGTAGCTGCATGTGGCTATTGAACACTTGAAATATGGCTATTATGACTGAGGAAGTGAATTTTTAATTTTATTTAAATGATTAATTTAAATTTAAGTTTAGATAGACATAAATTTACATACCTTGTGGCTTATTAGACAATACAGATCTTAGAGTCTAGAGCAAGGATGTGCAAACTACAACTTTAGGCCAAATCCAGCCCTCCGAGTGATTTTGTAAATAAAGTTTTATTGGAACGCTGCCACATCCATTCATTAATATATTGCCTATGGCAGGTTTTGCAAAACAAGGGTAGAGTTGAGTAGTTGCAATAGAGATCATATAGCCTACAGATCAGAAAATATTTACTAATATGTCCTGCTACAGAAAAAGCTTGCTTGCTCTTAGCCTTGAGTAACAAAATTGGAATAGATACTTGTCTGTCTAGGTCTTGGGTCTGACTGGAGGTAGGAATAAAAGGAAAAGAAAAAAAAACTCAACCTCTTAGAGTCATAAAACATAACAAAACTAGACAGGATAAAAACAATCCTCTCAGAGAATGAATTTAATAGGGAAACTGCAGAACTTCAAAACCAAAGAAAAGATCTTAAGTGCTTAAATGCCAGTTTGTGGGAGGAGGTAGAAATATTACCATCAGTCAGCAAATCTGAAAGGAACATTTTATTTAACAGTATAAAGTATTCACAACTTATGGATAAGAAAATACTGTGTCATAGTTTGTCAGTATTTTTTCTTTCTTAGTGGTAAATAGAAAATTGTATATCCAAAACTTTATAATATATTGGATTTGATGAATTATGGTACCTACAATGAATGACAACTAGACCAAGAGTTGACTTAACTGCAATAATTGAATAATGGCAGTAAAACTTTATTAGGAATTGGATACTGTCCTAAGTGTTGTTCTTTTTAAATTGCCAAGCCATTAATCATCACCAAAGCTTTATGAGATAAGCTTGTTATTTTTTGCCCACTTTACATAAAAGGAAACCTGAATCAAAGGCAGGGCTCAAACCCAGATCGTCTGGCTTTAAATTCAGTGGTCTTAACCATTATATGATGATGCCTCTCAATGTCAGAGAAGAGACAGTAGATTCAAATGGCTGAGATAAAATAACTGTCAATTTAAAATTGTTTTCCCAGTGGTGTTATTTTTCAAGAATGAAGTAAACCAACAGAATACCACTAAGGAAACTTCTATAAGATATATTTCAAGAAAAGAAAACAATCCTGTATGGAAGGTATGAGATGCAAGAAGGACTGGAGAACAAAGCAGCAAAAATGAGAGAAAATCTAAAGCTTAGGCTCAATTAATACTTTTTAAACTTCAGCATTTAAAAAAATAGAAAACAAGTTAGAAATAAAATGCAGTCCAATAGGAGCAAATAATCTGTGAAAGGGAGTGATCAGATTTAAAATATGAGTGGAAGTAGGAATAAAAACATGAGTGGAGGTAGGAATTAAAGAAAAAAAACAAAAAACAAAAAACAAAAACTCAACCCCTTAGAGCCATAAAACTGAAAACTAGACAGGATAAAAACAATCCTCCCTGAGAATGAGTTTCATAACATCATTGAGTTATTTGGGTGAAAAGTAAAGGCACTATTAACTCTAAATTATTTAAAATTAAATATCTTTGTAAAAATTTGAAGAATAAACCATTTAAAAGTATAGAAATCAAGTGCATAACTTGAAAAATTAGTATTTGAAAAAATGAAATGAGAAATTAAAAACAAAAACTTCAACTACTAAAAAAAAAATTTTTTTTTAAAGAAACCACAAAAGAAACAGAATAAGGCAAAAACATAAAATAATATGGTAGAAATAAATAAAAACATATCATTATCACAATAAATATAACTGGGTATATTCTTTAAGTAAAACAAAAAGCATACTAGACTGGCTCAAATGAAATCTAGCTATACATTTTTTCATGAAAGACTCATCTACAATATAAGGACACTGAAAGTTTGAAAAAACAAAGATGGAAAAGATATACCAGGCATGTGCTAATCCAAAGAAAGTTGGTATAGCTACATTAATATCAGAAAAATATTTTAAGGCAAAATGTGTTACTAGAGATAAAGAAGATGACAAGACATTTATAAATATTCAATTTCCAGGGTGACATAATAATTTTAAACCCGAGTTCACTTAATAAATCATTATCATACAGATTATATTCTCAGTCTACAATTTAACTAAATCAGAAATCAAAACCTGAAAGTTATTTAACAAAGTCATTACATGTTTGGAAGTTTATAAGCCAACTTTGGATAACTCATGGGACAAAGCAGAAACCACAATGGAAATTTTTTAGGACTGAAAAATAAATAAGATATATCAAAACTTTTATGATACAGCTAAATCAGTATATAAAAGAAAATTTATGGCTTTAATGTTCATATTAAAATGAAAAAAAGATTTTTAGCCAATAGAAGAAAAATACTAAAATAAATGTAGAAATTAATGGAATACAAAACAAAGATGCAATAGATCAGATAAACAACATTAAATGTTCCGGTGGGAAGACTGAAAAAATGACAGAACTCTGGTAGGAGAGAAAATATGAGAAAAGCCATGAAAACAAATCAGAAATGAAAAAAGACACAATTACAAAAAGAACTATCTAAAACATAATAAAATAAAAGATAATGAACAATTTATGTTAGTAAATCTGGAAGCAGATGAGCTGGAAATATTTACAGACAATATGAATTACCAAAACGGACTCAAGAAGAAGTAGTAAACCAGAATCAACCTATATTAATAAAAAACATGAGGTTTTAGTTTAAAAATCTATCCTTAAGGAAAATACCAGTCCTGGTTAATTTTTGTTTTTGGCTTTTACAATTGGGATTTATTAACTTACAAGCTTACAATTTTGAGGCTGAGAAAAATGTCCAAATCAAGGCATCATCAAGCAATGCTTTCTTCCTGAAGACTGACTACTGGCAATCCTGGATTCTTCTATCACATGGCAAGACACATGTCAGAGTCTGCTAGTCTATCCCTTCTCTTCTGGGTTTTGTTGCTTCAGCTTCTTGCTTCTGTGGTTTTCTGCCTGCTTCTTCTCTGAATTCATCCAATTTATAAAGGACTCTAGTACAAGGATTAAGACCCAACCTTGGCCATGCCTTAATTGAAGTAACCTAATCTAAGGTCCTACTTACAATAGGTTTACATCCACAGGGATGAATTAACTTTAAGAACATGATTTTTCTGCGGTCCATATAGCTTCAATCTATAACAATTGTCATTACTTTTACAAGGAATTATTCAATAGGGATTGTTTTATATAGTGATTTTCCCTTGGGCATTAAAAATTATTATCAGGGAAGCGGCTGTGGCTCAATCAGTAGGGTTCCCGTTTACCATATGGGAGGCTCCGGGTTCGGTTCCCGGGGCCTCCTGGTGAAGGCAAGCTCGCCCACACGGCGTGGTTAGCTGACCCAGCGAGCACAAGCAGCAAGGGGGGGGGATAAATGAATAAATAAATAAAATCTTAAAAAAAAAAAATTATTATCAACTAACATTCAAGTTCTCATAATTACATCTGTTTTACCAAGCAAATTATACACATAATATAAATCACCTTAGGAATCTTTTAAGCATCCTACACTTGAAGTCAATAGAAATGAATTTCCCTTTAGTTCAGTCATCAAAGATAAATCATGATATACTGCTGTTCCTTCCCCCCTCCCTTCTTTGTCTAATTGGTTGGAAAATTGCATTAAGAACCTGTCATGAAGAGTGGAAAAAAGAATCTTCATTCTTCTCTTATCACCTTATTCATCAGTGAATTTCAGTGTTCTGCCCAGTTTTTCATTCCTATAGCCTTTTGTACTGGAGGACAGCTTATTGTTTCTTTGACAGAGGAGGGAGACAAGAAGAGGTCATACCAAAATCCATTCCTGATCAAATTTTGCAGAATCAGTTAATAATGTTCACTTAAAAAAGGCACCAGTGGGTAATAATTGTGGACAACAAATATGTTAGAACAAGTTCAGTCATGGCATAACAGACCTTTTAGATAAATACACATTATGGATTTCATTTTCATTTTGTTTCTCCCCTTCATGGTAGTAGACATTTTAAGTAGCTCTGTGGTCACTCAGACCTTAGCAGCTTGAAGAGCAGGCAACTATCATTGATAGCCTACCATATGCCAGGCACTGAGCTATGCACTCCTCACCTATTGTCTTTTTTAATCCTTGCAATTAGCCCTTGTGTTGAGTGCTATATCACTATGTTATAGGTGAAGACAGATGGTTAAGGTTTTGAAGCCTCCATAGAGAAGGTTATGCAAGGATTGAACCCAGTTTACTGAAGACCTTGGGAATATGTCCTTATTTGAGATAAGAACCAGGATGTGATCTTGTCTCATGATGGAAGACAAACTGGATGAAGGTCTCTAAAGAACCATAGAGCTCTCTCTGGTCAATTTGTATTAAAGATTTGCACAAGGAGTTTCATGGCATGGCAAACAAATCATATGCCTCACCGAACAGGAAGTCCAGAGGAAGAGTGGGCTTCAGGATTGTTCGATTCAGCAGCTTTTTGATGCCATCAAGGACCTGGAATATTTCCGTCTGTGCTTTGCCATTTTCAGAGGCCATTTTGCTTTTTTCATGGAACAAGATGGCTGTAGTTAGTCCAGGCATTACATCCAGACATAATAATATAAGGAGAAGATGAGGAATCATCTCCTCCTGGGGCTCTCTCTCAGAATCAAGGAAAATCAGGTCTGGTTAATTTTATAAGCCAGTTTAATTGAAAGCTCAAATATGAAAATTCTAATCTTATATAAAGTTTCTGAGAAGTTCATAATAAGACTAGAAAACTAAGAGGTATACAAATGAGAGTGAAAGAATTTTGAAATATTATTCTTTTCAGAATATTCAGTTGTCCACTTGTGAAACCCCACTGAAAACAGTGAAAATTATTCGAGTTAATAAAGGAGCTTAGAGAGGATCCTGGATATAAAATCAGTAAAAAAATCTCTTGTATTTCAATACACTGAAAAATAGTACTAGAAATTATTGTTAAAAAATAAATTTGACGTTCAACAGCATATAACAGTAGTTCAATATGATGGATTCAGGTTAAAATTCCCTCTCCATCATTTCTGGTTATGTGACCTTGGTCAAATTATTTATTCTCTCTGTGCCTTAGTATCTTCATCAGTAAAATAGAGTAATGGGTTAATAATTATACCGACCTGATATGTTTGTTGGAGGAGTAAATTATTTAACATGTACAAAATGCTTAAAATGGTATGTGGCTCATAGTCATTGATGCATAAATGTTTCTAAAATGAAGGAACAAACAAAAAAGGAAGAAAGACATGGAAATTAAGTTACTAGGAATAAATCTAATAAAGTTGTACAATATCTTTACAAAGAAATGTATGAAACTGTAGTTGAAAACCTTAAAGTAGGTATAGAATAATGACATATCCATTTTAATGGATAAGAATATTTCATATCCGTAAAGGTATTGATTTGCCCCAAATTGAGCCACAGAGTCAATAAAATTGCAATTAAACTTTCAATTTAATTTTTCCTCAAAATTGACAAAATGACAAAAAAATTTATATGCATGAACAAAGGAACAAAATAGCTATAATTTTCCTCAAGAGATAGTGCTAGGTGGAGGGACTAGATTTCTAAGAAATTCAGGCTTTTTACAAAGCATTGAAAATTAGGACATGGCAATGTTTGTATAGGGATAGATATAGTGCACCAGTTAAGCAGAAAAAGAGCCCAGAAACTGACCCTTTATTATATGGAGCTTGAAATGTGACAGAGCTGGGATGGTTCCTTCAATTCAGCAGGAATAAATGGTCATTCACTTGGAAAACAATGAAATTGGATCCATAAGTCCCACTGTACACAAAAATCAATTTCAAATGGATTAAGGACATTAAAATAAAAAGTAAGATCTAGACTCTTTTACATGAACATATAGGAGAATATCTTCATGTCTTCCAAGATTGGGAATGATTTCTTAAAGACCCCCAAAAGCACACACCAGAAATAGAAAGTTTAATAAATTCAACCACATTAAAATTAAGAACTTATGTTCATCAAAACACACCATGCAGAGGGTGAATAGACAAGCCAAAAACAAAGAAAAGATAATTCCCAACAGATATAACCACAAAGGATTAGTATTTAGTACATATAAATAAACACATAAACCAAGGAGATGATAAAGAACCTAATAGAAAACTGAACATATATTTTAGAGAAGACATGGTAAAAGTCATTGAACATATGGAAAATACTCATTAGTTACCAGGGAAATGCAAATTAAAACCACTATGACATAAAATTTAAATCTCCCAATTTGTCAAAAATGGAAAGTATGACTAAAAACCAGCTGTTTGTAAGGGTGTAGTATATTAGGAACTCTTCTGCACTGCTGGTGGGAATATAATATAATCATTTTGAAAATACTATGGCATAATCTATTAAAGTGGAAAATGTGAGCTCCTAATCACCCAGCAATTTATCTCCTAGGTGTGAACCCTATAGAATTTCCTTCTTTTAATTTTCCAATCATATTTTTCTAATTAATAATATAAAATATTCAAAGATTTCTCTTTATATTTATATATATACACACATACCTATGTCTATTCATATGGACCTTGTATGTTTATATATAATTAGCCAGTCAAATATTAATAATTCTTTTTTTTAAACCTATTTATTTTAGTCAGTACTGATAATTTATATTTTTCCTAGGAAAACTTTAATTTTATCCAGGTTTTCAAATTTATTAGCAAAAAGTTGAAAAAATATTTTCTTACAATTGCTTTAAGGCCTTTACTGCTTGGAATCACTTCCTTTCTCATTTCTAATTTGGGAAGAAATTTTTCTCCTTTTGTTTTTGATTGATTCAGTAATAATGCATTCATTAAATACATATCAAACACTTAGGATATAGGTATTATTGTAGTTTTGGGGAACTCTGTGAAGTTTATTGTCTAGTGAGGGAGATCGACATTGTCAGGTAAACATAAATATTTCATTTACTGATAAGGAATGATAATGAAATCTGAACAGGGTCAGAGGATCAAGAATGAGGGGGAGCGTAAGCTATTTTTCATAATGAGAGCATCTATGAGGCAGTGTCCTATTCTATTGTATTTCTGCCAATTTCTTCTATTTATAGCAGTTTTTGCCTGATATTTAAAAGTATATGATTTTGCAATAAAGGACTACAATAGTTAAATGCTTATTATGGATTATGTACCACATTATTATAATGTGGTTTTTATATAACTTTAATACCCCCTTTATAAAACCTTTGAGTCCTTCTAGTTTTGTGATATTAAGGAAATCCCTGCTTTGTGTTTATTTATGTCTGCCCTGGCCTGCTGTCCTTAGCACTTCCTCTCTCTTTCTCACCCGATCTGAGTTTCTCTGTTTAGGAAGTTCTCCCTAATGTAACAGAGCACTATTTATCCCAGTTGAGTGTCTCTCATTTCCATATGTTGTTATAACAGACATACTTGCTCTTACTCCTATCCTCTCATGCTCTAGTTTATGTTCATTTCAATGGTTATTTGTACTAGATTTTTATTTTTCTCTAAATGCTCTGCATTTTCTTTGATTTTCCTTTCTTCTCCTGGTAATTTAGAAATACACAGTCTCGTTTTACTTCTCTGTGGGATGACTTTGAGGCCAATAAGGAAATGTTCTTTGGAACTAGAGTGTGTGTGGGAGGGGCCGCAGGGTGCTCCCTGCTCAGAGAGCCTTCTCTCAAGGCTCCGCACCTCACAGGCTGGGCAGAGGGGAGGTGGGTGTCAGCCAACTTGAAGCCAGTCCAGCCAGAGCCTGCTGGGTCTGCTCAGGGAGTGAAGGTATTTCCATTGGATCCCCCCATTGAAATGTCCAGAGCATGAGAGACTGTCTTAACAAAGCCTCCAGGGGCTGGACCCACCGAAGCAAGGGGTGCTTCAGACTAGAGGCAACTACACCCACAGGAACCACCCAAACCACCTATCTCTCCAGCTGTGGCTGGTGAGGTTGAGATGGCAACCGTGGGCCTTTCCACCCCTCTTCCCCTGGCATAGTCCCACACTAGCTCCATCTATGCAGAACAGTCAGGAAGAGGCCAGGAAGGTGGCACTGCCTAGGCTATTGCTTCCTTATGTGCAGACAGGGGGTTTCCAGGGCAGGAAGGCAGCCTGTGCCCACCTGGGCTCCCCCTCGTTGAACACTCAGCCCCCTCGCGGGAGGACAGACCACCTGAGTGGCGGCCCGGGGTTGGGTGGACTTTATCCAGGCCATGGGGAGTGGTGAAGAGGATGGGGAGTGCTTCAGGCTGAGCATCTCAGGTATGAGCTGCGGCCCAAAAGCAGGAGGTAACCCGGTGCACTCAGCGAGAGCCAGCAGGGCGGTAAGGCCGACTGGGGATGGGCAGGGGGCTGGGGGCTGCTTTAGCACCTTGTCACTGTATTGGGGAGGTCTGGATGCAGGATCCAGTAAGAAGGAGCTGTTATCATCCAAGAGGAAATGATTGGAGAGAATTGAGGCAGTGGAGATGGGATCAAGAGAAGGAGGTGGGTTTAAGAAATCTAGGATAACATACCTGAGAGGATCTGGAAACTGACTGAAGAGCTGAGGGAGGACGTGCCCATGAAATGCGGGTGACACTGGGTGGATGGATAGAAGGGCCTGGAGTCAGGGACGAGCCCCTTAGAACAATTCAGGAGAGAAGCAATGGGAGCTGGGGAGAGAGGGGTGAGCACAAGAAGGGGGGAGTTGGGGGAGTGACCAAAAACCAGAGAAACTACCTGCCTTGGCAGCGGGACACCCTGAGGGACACGGTCTGCCCACTGGGAACTGTTCCTGCAGAGCCAGAGGCTCCAGGCCTGGCAGGGGCTGCTTCTGGGAGCTGCCTTGGCCGGAGCTGCTGTGGGAGGAGGTGCCAGAGGCCGCTTCCTGAAGGAGACACTGCTGAGGAAAACAAACAGAAGAATGAATGAATGCGCAAAAGAGAGAAGGAAGGAAGAAAGAAGGAAAGGAGGGAGGATGAGGGGGAGGGGGAAGGAGGGAAGAAGAAAGAGGGAGGGAGCTAACATTTATGGGTTGTTTTCTATGTGCCCAGAGTAACAGTCTTAGCCATGTTATACGTATTATCTTATTTACTCCTCACAATAACCCATTTTTATTTTTATTTTATTTTATTTAAATTAAATTTTATTTTTTTAATATACTTAAAAATTTTTTTTAAAAAGACACTTAGATTACATAAATGTTACATAAAAAATGTAGGGGATTCCCATATGCCCCACTCCCTACCCCTCCCACATTTTCCCACATTAACAACATCCTTCATTAGTGAGGTATATTCACTGCAATTGATGAACACATTTTGGAGCATTGCCACTAAGTATGGATTATAGTTTACATTATAGTTTAAAGTCTCTCCCACACAATTGTGTAAGTTATGACAAGATATATAATGGCCTGTATCTGTCAATGCAACATCATTCAGGACAATTCCCAAGTCCTGAAAATGCCCCCATGTTACCTATTTTTCCCTCTTCCTCCCCTCAGAACCTTCAGTGGCCACTGCCAACACATCAATGATAAAAAGTTTTTCCATTGTTAGAATCACAATAAGTCCATAGTAGAATAACAGTAAGTCTACTCTAGTCCATCTTTCATTCCCCAATCCTGAGGATTCTAGGATGGTGATACCCACTCCACCTCTAATTGAGAGGGAGATTAGACTCCAAGGGGCAGATGGATGGGATTCTCTTGCTTGCAGTTGCAGACTCTCTTGTTCCTTGGGATGGTCATTGTCCACCATCATCTCCTATTTAGTTGTCCTGGGTGAGTCCAATGAACTGGGGAGTAGGTGTTGCAACTCTGTGGATATTCAGGGCCCAACTGATACAGGAACAGCCCAAAGATTTAAGTCTCTTGGACATAAACCTATCAACTCTAGTACTAAAGACAACAAAAAGGAGACGTAGCAAGGGTAAATGGTGAGGAAGCCAGGAAGCATACTCTGGTAGTGAGATTCACTTTCCACTGCATTATAAATGGATAAATGAATGGGGGTGTGTGAAGGGGGAGAAATACAATGTATAACTTAAGTGTACATATATTACTATATAGCACATATATTATTCCGTTCACTGTGATTTGAATGCCCCTTTTTAAATTAATGCTGTTGGAAGTCAGGAGAATGGCTACTAGGTAGTGGCCATACTGCTTTGTGAGCTAGATGCTGGATGCTGGATGTACAGTTTGAGACCTGGAAGCCTGGATAATTTAATGTGAAGTCTCACTGACAGTTATGGCATCTCTTGATAATTAACACAATAGCTGATGCAATCAGTTGAATTATAGAATGTGTCACTGAATTAATGGATTCCGTGTGCCAGGAATGTGAGCACAATTTTCAATCCTGGGCAGAGATTTTTTGCCACGGATGATGGAATCTCTTAGAACTCTCCAAACTTCATGGGGCCAGAGCAACTTGAATGCTATATCTAGATAGGCTGTTGATTCAGTTCTCTGAAACACAACTGCCAAAAAACGACCTTTCCTCATCCATCTGGTTTAAGCAAGGTTGGGATCTGAGGTTCATCCATGCACAACTCTTGGATACAGATGTCTTGGTTCCAGTCTTTGTTTCAGAGAAAAGACATTTTTGTAAGCCTCTGACTTCTTGCCCTGCGTTTGAATAAGTTCAGCTTAAACTCTGAGTTTCTTTTGGCCCTGACCAAATGATTCAGTTCTTGGAGATTTACTCTGTTTCTTTTTGATGTTCTGCAGGTCAACAATCTCAACATACAGCAACAAGAGAGCATGTGGTAAAGAGAATGAAAAACAGATCCACGCCTGCCAAGTAAATGGTTGAAAAGACACAACCTTGGCGTTATATAACCAACACAATTCAGAGTGTGCCATCCAAGAGGGAAGGCGTTCTGGCCCTGTGAAAGAATTCTTCTTGAGCAAGTGGGTGCTTCTCTTTATATCTGGGTTTAATAAGGATAATTCACTTCATCCAGTGTCATCTTTAGGCTTTTTATGGCTTTTTCCCAAGATCTTTCACCTACTTTTTAAATACAACTGAGTGTGGATTTAGGGCTGGACTGTAAGAAATGATGAAAAGTTGGCAAATTTGGGCTCCATAGCCTTAAAACCATCTGCATCTCATCATCATAGGGAGGGCCTCTGAAATCCTTTTTTGAGTCCTAAAAATTCCATGGACGGAAGGGGTGTGTGAAGCCACACTCTTCCACAGGCATGTCCCCACCCGGTGGACTAATGCCGGTATACTCGTGAATGCAAGACCTTCAGCCAAGTGTTAATTAAGGCTGAATGGTGTCTACACAAAGGGGAGGGAGTCTAATTTGTCACTAAGGCTTATAGTCATCAGCAAAAAATCTGAATGAGGTCCCACTTTACACTAGAATAAAGGGAAGAAACACATTTCTGACATCCCAAAATCTAGGTGATGGTTAAAGTGCAGCAATTGAGAACATTAAGAAATGATTTATGCTCATGAGGTAAAGGACACATTTTTGGGGATAATGTCATGTAACAACAACTAAAAATAACAACTTGGTGGAATGGAAACAACAGAATTTTCCTTTATATACAGCCTTAATAATTTTAAGTATGTATCCGTATGCATACGCATTAACTCATTTTTTTCCCCCTGAAAAAAAAAAGACTGTGGGAAAATCTGGTTATGATGAGAGGTAGGTTATGTTGGATCTCAGGATATGCTAAGCTTATACTTACTGGTTATTGCCAAATTCCTCTCCAAAATGGTGGTTCAAATTACAATTCCTCCAGGAGGATATAAATATTCCTATTTTTCTACTTTCTCTCCAAGGATTGCTAGACTAATGAGTGAAGGGGATATTTTGTAGCTGTTTAAAGTTGTGTTTCCTATGGTTATCCATGAGGTTGAATCCCTATTTACTGACCTTTTGGATTTCCTCTTCTTTAAACTGTCTATTCATATCCTTTGTCCACATTTTTTTTTTTGGATTGTTTGTCTTGTTTATTTGTAGGAGTTCTTTATGTACTCTGTATATTGTCTGTTATTGCGATGTACATTGCAAATATCTTCTCTCAGTCTTTGGGTTGATTTTATTTAATTTTTTAAAGATTAATTAATTAATTTATTCTCCTGTTGTTTTGTGCTTGCTTTCTGCTCTCTGTGTGTTCTTCTGTGTCTGCTTGTCTTCTCTTTAGGAGGGACCGGGAACCGATCCTGGGACCTTCTAGAGTGGTAGAGAGACACTCAATCTCTTGCGCCACCTCAGCTCCCTGGTCTGCTGCATCTCCTATCATCTCTCTTTGGTGTCTCTTTTTGTTGCATCATCTTGCTGCACCAGCTCTCCTCATGGGCCAGCTCTCCTGCACAGGCCAGCACTCTGTGCGGGCCAGCTTGCTTTTCACCAGGAGGCCGTGGGAATCGAACCCTGGACCTCCTATATGGTAGACACAAGCCCAATCGTTTGAGCCACATCCATTCCCCTGGATTGATTTTAAATGCTAGTTAGGTTATCTTTTATCATAGAGATTTGTAAGCTTTAATACAATGACATTTATTTGTTTCATTATGCTTATGTTTTTTGCATCTAGTGTAAAAAATTCTCACCTTTCCTGATGTCAAAAAGATATTTGCATATGTTTTCTTCCAAAAGTTTTCAGTTTTCTTATCTGATTTTCAGATTTTTTTGTCAGTTTTAAACATATGACTTTATTTAACAAACTATTCTAGACACTGTTCTAAGCACTTTACAGAAATTAGCTCATTTAATCTTCATGAAAACTCTGTGATTTATGTACTGTTATCATTCCCATTTTACAGGTGAGAAAAATGAGGGATAGGGATGTTAACTTGCTAAAGATCACAATTCTAGTAAGCAGTAGGACCTTTTATCCCTCTGACATTAATTGATATATTGTGGAATAATTTTGTCTCTTTCCATATGGATAGCTAGTTGCCATGCACTGTTTATAAAATAGCCCAGTATTCCCCCATTGATTTGTAATATATTAAATTCCTGTATACAGGTGAGTCTATTTCTTGGCTATCTATTTTGTTAAATTGGCCCTTTGGTCCCTAGGTCAATGCTTAACAATTAGTTACTTTTTGCCAGTCTTGATATCTGGTATGGTATGCCAGTCTTTCATCTTTTTATTCTTCAGCATCAAAATTGTCTTGGCTTTTTTGTATCTTTACTCTTTTAAATGACCTTCAAGATCACCCCAACATGTTCCATGAAAATGCTGGTTGTAATTTTCATATTAATTTCATTGAATTTGTGGATTATTTGAGGAGAAATTGACATCTATATTGAGTCTTTACAACCATGAACATAGTGTCTAATCCATTTTTTAGGTCTTCTTTATGTCTTTTTTTTTTTTTTTTTGTCGGTTTTTTGTATTTTATTATTATTATTATTATTGGAATAATGAAAATGCTCTAATAATGACTGAATTGATAAATGCACAACTATATGATCATACCAAATAAAAAAAGCTTGGGGAGCAGATGTGGCTCAAGCAGTTGAGTGCCTGTTTCCCACATGGGAGGTCCCGGGTTCAGTTTCTGGTGCCTCCTAAAAGAAACAAACAACAATCAATACAAAAGAAAAAACCAACTCAGGGGAGCTGATGTGGCTCAGTGGTTGAGAGCTGGCCTGGCCTCCTTCATAAGAGGTCCTGGGCTCAATCCCCAGCCTCCGGTACCTCAAAAAGAGCTTTAACGTTTTCTCCAATGACTTTGTGCTACTTCTCTTGGATTTTTCCCTGGATGCTATATAGTCTCTTCTTATTGTAAATGAAATCCTCTTTCTTAAATTACATTTTCAATTAGTAGTCCATGTCAAATATATATATATATATTTGCATATTGGTCTTACATCTAACAACTTTTTTTCCCTCTCTTATTGGTCCTAACAGTTTTCTTAAAAACACTTCTGGTTTTGGGGGAGTTGCTGTTGCATTACACCATGATCTCTACTTCTATGGGGCCTTTGCATGTGCTAATTTCATTGTCTATAAATCTCTCCTCCACTTCACCCCACCCAGTCCATCAACCCCGCCCCCCCCCATAGTTCTTGAGCTCAACAATTGCTTCACTAAGAAATAATTTTGAACTTCCTGATATGGTATTTTCATCAGCATGGCAGAAAGAGTTTAGCACAGAAGCTTGAAGAAGCAATGTGTGTTAGAATCAATGAGATGGACGAACCAGTCCCAACCTAACCTAAAACAAAACATAAATGAACGATATGGTTTCTGCAAACAACAGAACAGTGACTACAATCTCAGGAAATATAGTCTAATGGACTTTTAGAAATGATAATTTATAAGCCATGACAAAAATGAAGCAGTGATTACCAATTGCTTTTGTGGATTCCATAAGACCATAAGACTGAAATATTTTAAACAGATTTATTCTTTACTTGAAAATATCACTGGTCTTGAAGATTTGGGTTTTGTTTGGCTATTAGGGGTTAAGAGGTCAAAAAGGCCCCTTAATATTCTTGTTAACTGCTTCAATTACCTACTTGATCCACTTTTATGATAACCAATGCCTAATATACATTTTACGCTGGTTACAGCTTTTTAAATGATAAACTAGCCAATAGGCTAGTAAGCAGATGGACAAGTGAATTTATTTATAGATCATTCTTGAGTGGGAGGGAAATTTTTCAGAGGTGTTTAGGTAAGACCATGGATGGCTACCTGCCTTGATGTGTGCTTGATACAAAATTGACAGAAATAGGAAATGCATTGGACCACAGTCTAGGATTTGAAAAGTAATTGATAAACTGAAATAAGTGGTCAAAAGAATTAAGAAAAATATAATAGGAACATATATAAAATTCCACATTGGGTCTCCAGACCCACCTTCATTGGGGTATTGGGGTCCTGTAAGAGCATCGGTGGGCTGGGTTCAATGGTTTTGGTGAAAGGTGAGTTCAATTAGTCAACAGTGTAATGAGAGAATCAGTGCAACATCTGTGTCATTGGTTGAAATATAATCTTTGTAACAAGGGAGGAGTTGGGGATGGAATCATGAACTCCACATGCTCAAGTCCGAACCCTTTGTACTGGGGCTGTGAATCATAAATTGGATCTTCGAAGATGGTATTAGTTAAGATGAGGCCAAACTGAATCAGGTGGGCTTAGATCCAAAATGATGAGAGAACTTATAAGATGAAGAGATTTGGATAAAGTGGTAGGACCCAGAAGGAGAAGATGCCATGTGATGGAGGCAGAGATTGAGTCATGGCTGGCTGGCAAGCCCCACCCCAGAATGCTGCAGACTTTAGAGAAAACATGGCCCTGCCGACACCATGATGTTGGACCTCTGGCTTCCCAAACTGTGAGACAATAGTTCCTGTGGTTTAAGCCCACCAGCCTGTGGTATTTGTAACAGCAGACCCAGCAGCCTGAGACGGGAGGTGAGTGAAATTCTCTGCTCTGGCTTCATGTTCTCTTTGGTAACCATGTTGCAAAAAGCACACAGTTAAGTAGAAATGTGGATGGTGTCAGTGGCTCCGAGTCGTGTCGATTGAGGAACTGTCCAAGCACTGAGAGCTGTTCATCTTGAGGAAGAGAGGACTTGGACATCTGAGGCTGTCCCACAGAAAAGATTACCTGGATCTTGTCTGAAGGAAGAACCTCCCAATGACTAGAACTGGCATCAGAGGGTTTGGCTGCTTTGTAAAGTAATTAATTCACATTTATGGGAGTTGAGGGTTCAAGATGAACCAGAAGTATTGTTTGGTAGGGAAAATTGGGCGACACCGAATGTTCTTTTTAACCATAAAATTCCCTTTATAAGGAGATTATTCCAAAGAAGCCCACATGAAAATAAACCTCTCCCTAGTTTCCAGCCCTGTTTTCATATGCTCTTTTAGACTTTTGTGGCTCTTGTTACCTGTTATGAAATAACTATCCTTATAGTCAGTGTTTTTATTTAATATTCATTAAGCAAATTTGTTCATGCAATGGAAATGTCTGGAATCAGCAACCAGAAGAACTAGCTGTCAGTTCTGTGATGCTGAATGAGTTGACCCTCAGTTTTTGTGTATATAAGAAATGAATGATAATAACTACCCATTGTATTGACAGAACACAGTGAGAAAACACATATGAAATCTAAAATGATGACAATTAGGATGGCCATGGGATGCCAGAAATGTTCTCATGGCTCTTTTGATAGTTAATAATGGTTCATTTCAAGTTTTCAGAACACCTAAGGAATGCTGCCAGCTTCATAGGTATAAAAATTGTCAAAGAAGCTCATATCTTTATGATGGATATTTTCAAAGACAAGATAGATGTATCTTAAGTAGTCTGTGTGGCTGAAAGGGGGAGAGAGCTGATGATTCCAGAACTTTACTGGATACACTGGTATCAGGTAGCATGAAAGGCAGAGGCTGACCCATTAGAGGACCCTCTGACTACCCACTGAGTCCTGAAATTCAGAAATCTTTTCTTACTGTTCCCTGAGCTTTATGATGGCTCCTTCCATAGGGGAAATAAGTCTCCTCTAAACCCTATCTCTTGCAGCTGTCCACATGACCCCACCCTAATAACTAAGTAGATACTACTGTAGCTTATGCATTTGTACCATCATAGGTCTTGCATTTGAGGTGGCTGAAAAATGTCATAGCAGTTACTGGTGGGAGGATGGACAGAGCATTAGCAGTTACTCCCTCAACATCCTAATTTCAATTGTTCAGCTGTCCATCATTTGGGCCACTCTTCTATTTCCAGAACTGGAAATGATCAACTACCAGTTTCAATTTGATTCAACAAGCAAACATTTACAGAGTGTTTGCCGTGCTGAGATCTCTAATAATCTGAATCTGGTGGAGAAGCACACACACACTCACATACACATACACAAGAAGGCAAGGCCAGTGCAGAGGAGATGAAGCCCTAAACTAACAGTAGCAAAGCTGGAGGGATCACAAATAAGAGTCACATATTATAATCAGGTTATGAGCATATTAACAATTCTACTCCTGAAATGTTTCTTTATCACACTCAACAATAGTTACTCAAGGTCACCTGCAGGAAAGTACAAGAAAACAATGGGCATTGTGGGTCTGCATATAGTGAAAATTGTCCCGACAATGAACTGACTGGTGTTCTTGGAAACAGCCATCTCCTCTAAGTGAACAATGACTGATAATGCCACAACTGATGCCAACCCCTTCAAGTAGTCACCAGCCCAAGAGTCATTCCTGGCTGGGCTGAGCCTCACCAAGGGCAGGTATTCTGTTTGGAGGGAACGGTTTCCAGCCAGGGGAGAGGGTTTCACTGCACTGCACTTTTCAGGTGGTAGATATGAAACAGCCACAGAAAGCAGGTGAGCAGGGAAACCAGTGAGCTAGCTGTCCCACCCTACTTTCTCTTAGTTTCCAATGGAAACTCTCTGTCCATGACAACAGAGAAATTTGAACTGCCTGAAGTACTTTAGAGTGAAAACAGAGAAGACCACATGCTAAAATCTGCAGAGAGAAATTGTAACATCACGGGAGATGGATGGACTCAGGAAATATTTCTGAAGATCACATTTTAGGGTCAAAGCTAGAACAGCTCAGGCAGCCCTCAGAGAAGGCAGGAAGATACTCTAATGTCCCCTCTGTCTGCCCCATCTTCAGTCAAGCATCCTGGGGCTCCACTGACCACAACAAATGAATAATCAATGACCTCAAAACCAGTACAAAGACAATATTCCCCAGCTGTGGGAAAGCTGTCTTTTGAATCAGGCACCCTATCCCCTCAATTGCATCTGTCCAGAGACTAAGCTTTGAGCAGATAAAACGTTGTGTAGGTGACTAGAGTGGTGGGGAAGTGTATGCTAAGATGGTCGGGCATCCTCCCTGGACGAACCCTATAGAGAGAAGCTTCAGACAGCACTGATTCTCCACTTTCTCCCATGGCCGCAGGTCCTCAGATCTGCCCTGAGCTTTTCCACCTGTCTGCCAGGTTTACTCCAATGGAAAAGAAAGAGCTGGGGCCATGCTGCCAATTCATAAATTACTCTTCTACAGAAGGTAAAATAAAACGACAGCTGTTGTAACAACTTAAAATGCTTTTCTGAAAAACCAGAAGCTGAAAATAATTTTAAAAGACAAAATGCTCAGAGAGTTGCAGGTTGCAGGTTGATGGAGCCTCCTGTAGATTGAAGAAGGGGCAATGGAAAAAAGGGGATGCAGACAGAGGAGCAGAGGGAACTGTCCAAAATAAGGGCAATGGGTGGGGTGCTCAAGACTCTTGGCAGGGTTGTGTTCCCCCTGGGCCCCAGGGACAACTGGGCGTATTCATGTCTTCATCCTTTGCCCCCAACTTCTAGTGTGGGGCCTGGCACATGGTAAATGATGGTTGAATGGAGATAATTATAGGCAGGCAGCATAGCAATGAGTCCCTGGTAGATTGAATCCCCCACAAAGACACATTCAAGTCCTAGTCTTTGGTCTTGTGAATGTGGACTCATTCATGAATATGGTTTTGAAGATCCTATTTGGATGAAGCAAAATTGAATGAGGGCTGGTCTTAATCCATATGACTAAAGTCCTTATAAGCAGTGACAATTTGAACACAGTCATTGGAAGCCAGAGAAGGAAAAAGAGCTTGCCATGTGACAGAGGCAGAGATGCATTTACAAGCCAAGGAACCCCAAGGACTGTGGTGAGCCAGCATCAGAATGCCATGACATCACAGAAATCATGGCCTGGTGAGATGTTGATGTTGAACTTCCAGGCTCCAAAGCCATCATTGTGTGGTATTTGTCATAGCAGCCCTGGCAGACTAAGACAAAGTTCCCTCTGATTCTCAGTGTTGAGGTGGGAGGAGGCATGGAGAAGTAGGAAACGTGATGCTCCAGCTCTAACCCTCACCCTCCTCCTTGACCAGGTGGCTTTTCCATTATCCTCCAAATCCAAGGGAAAATTTCATGTCTTCCTGACTCCAGCAATTAGTTCCACTTGGCCTCTTAGTC
Source organism: Tolypeutes matacus (assembly GCA_026826555.1). Lineage (NCBI taxonomy): Eukaryota > Metazoa > Chordata > Mammalia > Cingulata > Chlamyphoridae > Tolypeutes > Tolypeutes matacus. Next base: position 2,362,115 of record JAKSZT010054380.1, on the reverse strand, counting down.
AACTCTGCTGAATGCCCTAAGGACTTTTCTCCTAGTCTCCCAGCCCTGATCCCTTTAGTTAGTCATGAGATATCCTCTCACCTCTGTTGATTCACAACTCCTTGCTCCTTTCTAGAGCTGGGAATATGAGGGTGCATTTGAGCCACAAGCACCCCAACTTCAACAGAAAATGTGCTTCACACATCCAGATCACTGATCCATTTTCTCTATCCTTGGACCCTGTATTAGCTACAGTTCTCCAGGGAAACAAAAGCAACAGGATATATAAAAAGAGATTTATTTTAAGGAATCAGTTCACATGACTGTGGGGGTTGGAAAGTCCAAACTCTGTAGCGCAGGCCACAAACTGGAAACTCTGATAAAGGTGAAACTGAAGTCCTAAGTCTAAATTTTCCAGGGGAAGCTGGCTGGCTGAAAAGTCCAGCAAGAGACAGTGCTGTAGGTGAGGCAGAAATTTTTCTTCTGACCTCTGAAATCCTCAGTTCTGGCCCTTAAGACGGCCAAATGATTGGATGAGGAGACTCTCCTCAGGGCTGAGGGTAGTCTCCTTTGTTGATGATTGTAGATACAAATCCCATCTACAAAACATCCTCACCATGGCAAAGCAGATCAGTGTTTCGCCAAACAACTAAACACCACAACCTAGCCAGGTTGACACATGAAATCAACAATCATAGACACCAAAGATGTCCTGTAAAAATTTCAACTTAGGTTGATTGCAAGATTCTAGGGTCATTTTCTCCTGCCAGAGCTCAAGGTCAGAACTCAGAATTTCTACTTGTGGTGATTTCTTCCCTAGTGACCTCTTCTGTCATAGGTTAGAACATTGGCAAATGGATAATGGAGGAGCTGATTCATAAGATATTTTTTTTCTTACTCTCCTTGACATTCTATCTACCACCACCTCTTTGAATCATTATTTTTTGTTTGTTTTTTTGAGTGGTTTATAGTTGTTGTTTTTTAAATTATGTGTTCACTTTTGCCATTCCTATTCAAAGGAGACTTGTCAGGCAGGACCTTGTAGTCATTTCCTGATAGAGTATCCAAGCCCAGGAGATGTTCTTGTTCTTTTAATTTGGGCCTTATATTTTCCAGGGAGGAGGAGGTCAGTTTAAGTCGCCCTGGACCAGCAGCAATGAGGTAGGTGCCTGTCCATCAAGCTTGGTGGAGATCAAGTGATTCAGGTCATATCTTGGACCATCTTCCACTTCAACCAGCATCTGGATCCCCATCTAATTCATCACTGAGGTGGCTAAAATTAACCTTCTCCACTAAGCTTTGGGCCAATGGTTTAGTATTTGCTATCTAGGGCCAGACTACCCAAGAGAACCTGTTCCATTCCCAGGGAGAATGCCTGTCCTGGGTACCCAGTGGTGACATGGTTCCACATGCATAACACTTTCTTTTTTACCTGGAAACTATTCATCAGCCCATTTGAACCCACTGTCCACTGGAGGAGACACAGGATGGGATTCCTGCTCTGCTGCTTCTTTCAGAGGATGGGGGCAGGGAGAGGGGAACCTACAGATTGAACAAGAGGATCTTTCCCACAGAGTTCTCCAGACAGTGTAAATGGGGTCCTATTTTTCAAAGTATGCCCTTCTCTGGTGTGTTTCCATACACACAACTTTCTTCCAACCATCTGTCTAGTGGAGTTTCCCCCACAGTGCATAGAAGAGTCTTCTGGCAGCTATCAAGTATTATGGCAGATAGTGACAGAGTGGCAGGCCTGAGAGGTGGTGAGGCACGAGGACTAAGAGAGCAGAGTTTGGGGCTGGCGGGCCTGGGTCCAGTCTTGGTTCTGCCTCCTGGCCTGTGACCTTAGCTTTCTCTGACTTGGTTTTCTTCATTCTAAATATTAACTGTTATTATTATTTTTGGAGATAGAGACATGTGACAGGAGAGGAAACCAAATGACTAGAAAGGGTTGTTGTGTAAAATATGACCGGGGAGAGGTCATAAAAGTTAAGCCTGTCTCCATGGTAGCTAGGATTGTCAGTGGTCAGAGGCAAGTACGAAGTGGGAAATCCAGAGAATCATGGTGGTGGGGAGGGAGAAGGGAAGAAAGAAATAGAAAAGGGACCTTTCTGCTGTGTGAGGGGTCCAGACCACAGGGAGTTGTGAGGAGTCGTCTGGATCCCAACAAACAGCCGGGGGTGAGGCTGATTCTCAGGAACATTGAACTTGTGTGCTCCTCGTCAGGTACTTCCTGCCCAGACAGGAAGTGGGCTTAGGGTTTGGGAGATCTGCCTTCACAGGGCAGGGCAGGACCTCTGTCTGAAGCTTGATGGGAGAGAGGGTATGGTCAGCTATGGTAGCTGCTCTGGAAATAGGAAGAGAAGAGATGTGAATTATGGATTCTAATGTCATGGCTCCCCAAATTTCCATGAGCATGAGCAGTTATTCCCTCAAATATTTAAGTTCTGTGCAGGGACAACTTTGTCAACTCAGTTCCAGAAACATTTATTGAAACATCAGTGTTCCCCACACAGTAGTGGATGCTAAGGATGTAAAGATAAATGAATGAAAAATAAAAAGTGATGACAAGGATGTGGAAAATTGCAACACTCACACACTGCTGGTGGGAATGTCAAATAGAGCAGCCACTATGGAAGACAGTTTCACAGTTCCTCAATAAGTTAAATATAGGTTTACCATATGCCCCAGCAACTCCAGACCTGGGTATATACCTCCAGTGGTTAAAAAAAAAACATGTTCAAGAATTTTTACATCAGCACTATTCACTGTAGCAAAAAAAAAAAAAAAAAAAAAAAAAAAAAAAAAAAAAAGATAAATGAGACCTGTTTTCTGCTATCAAGATGTTTGTAGTCAAGGGGGCAGAGGGGGGCAGAGACTGGTAGGGAAAATAATTATTGTATTATCTTAATCAGTGTTAAAAATTAAAGTGGGTATTTGACATCACAGTGACAAAAGTAGGAAATGGTCAGCTCTACAGAGTGATAGCTTATTTATTAATAGCAAAACTTTTAAAAATAACTTTTCTGGAAGGATAACCAAAGTTGGCAACCCTATCTTCCTTTTGGTGGGTGATTTGAATATCCTGGGGATGAGGATAGGGGAGGTATTTCCTCCATAAAATCGCTCATACTTTTGCTTTTTAGGCATTTAAAATCAGAATATTTTTAACTTAAAAATCACAATACCCCCCACCCCAGGATTTAGACAATGTGACTGTCTTATATTCATGTACCTGTTGAAAAGAATATATTTGCAACAACAATAAAGAGACGTGCTGAATTTGTTGAGCACACAAAAGGGAAAATGATGTTTCCAAAAGTATGTTTTAAACCACCTGCAATTGAGTGATGAGCATGCCAAACATTAGGATACAGGGCAAAAGAAATATGCAGTTAGAAACTTCAAATTATGTGCCTCTCCACCAAAAACATCTTTGTGATTTTTGTTTCAGGTATATATAGTATCCATTCAAAAATTAATTATATAGTTTTAAAAGTGGGCAAGGCAAGGGACGTGAAAAATAGCTACTCCTTATGGAAGGCTGACCTCTGTGCTAAGTGCTCATCATACTTTTATCTCCTTCCTTGAGAAGGAAGCTTTTGAAGGGAGCCTTGAGAATGAGTAGAGATGATCCTAATGGCTAATGGCTGATTAGGAGCTAATGGAAGAGCCTCATAAAGTAGTGCAGGTTAGTGCTTGCTCTCCAGTTGGCCAGGGCTGTAGAGGGAGACAGGAAGTAAAGAATTTCTTATTGTCACCTAAGCTATGGAGGGGAGGGGGACAAGTCTGAGGAAGTTACACCAAGAATCAGTTCAGTTCAAAGACAATCTGAATAGCAAACAGTCCATGTAAGCTGGTTCCAAATTCAAAGGCAGTGCATGCCCAGGCATGGGGAGTTCAGCAAGAGGTGGGTCAGGAGTAATTTGGCCGCCAGCAAAGGCAACCTGCACATCATGTCTTTATTTAGCTCCTGCCAGTTATGTGAAGAGCATCCTGAGCTCCTCACCTAACCAGGCAAGTGGTCCAGTATACCCGGGGTGGGGGATTCTGGATGGAGGGAGAGGTACATGATGGGAGAGGAGGAGGGGGTCAGAGGAAGTGCTTTGTTTGAAGTGCTTTGGGATTTGGATTTTTTTTTTTCCTATAAATTCTAACAGTTTTAGCACAGGGTTCACATGTTCACATAATCAGATTTAGGTTTTAGAAACAAAGGGTAGGGCTCAAAATCCTGGAGTTAGGAGATATCAGGGCTGGAAGGGATGCTGACCTTCACTGAATCCCTTTTTTTAAAAAACAAAACAAAACAAAACAAAAAAACAAAAATACACAAAACAAAGCCAAACAATACAATCACAAGAGCCATCCTGTTCTTGACCCTGTGTCACCATCCCGTTTCTAAGAGGCACATCTTAATTACTGGAAGCTCAGCCTCCTTTTCCATTTTGTAGCCCCATATCAGGCCATTGGACTAACACCCCCTCTCCCCCTGCAATGCCACTCAATCCTCCCATTTGCCTTTTCTCCCTTAGGATGGAGTGACCAAAGGCAAAATTGTAACTGGTGACATTTATCTTTCAATCTTGTTCCTCCTACAAAACAATATGAATTCACATTACTAAATTATAAAAGAAAATTTAATGAAATCAAACAATAAAAATGTGCCTGTTAAATGGAAAAACTGTTGTAATCTATTAAATTAAAATATTCCCCAAAATTAAGACCCAGAGTAGTTTCATGCATTACCTGAGCCCATACAACTAGCTGGTGGCAGACCTAAGATGATGTATGTCAGTCCCTCCTTATCACTTCTTGGTATTGGTTAGAGAGTGTTCCTGTTAGCTGTTGCTGCCCACCAAACAACCCCAAAACAGTAACTGATTCTCTCTATGGGTAGACTGGGTGGTTACAGTCACATGTTGTCTGTGGTGTAGTCACCTGCCAACTCAGCTGGGCTGGACATCTGGGATGGCTCCTTCATCTGGCTGAAACTTGATGTCATTGTAGCACTTTCCCACAGTCGCTTCAGGTGACCTGGGATCGTACCATGGCAACTAGGTCTAAGAGGGAGTGTTCCTAGAGACCCAGGTGGACGTGAGGCTCCTTATGACCTAGCCTCTAAAGTCCCAGGAGTTCCCTCCTGTCACATTCTATTGGTCAAGAAAATCACTGAGACCAGCCCAGATTCAAGGGAAGGTATTCAGACCCCACTTCTCTATTGGAAGAGTGTCAGAGCAATTGTCGCCATCTTTAATCTGCCACAGGGAAAATGGAAAGAGTGGGGTTAAGCAGTGAACAGTTATAGTGAATGACTGAATTTGAGAAGATTTGCAGTGAGAGTATAAGGCAACATAGAAGTGAGTTAAATTAAGTGAGTTAAAGTCAGCAGGAAGCTCATGGTATAGTTTTAGGTGCTAGTGATACAATGATCAGTAGGCAGTTTCCATCTTTCCACACTCACATTCTAATAGGACACAGACATTAAACAGATAATTATTAATCTTTTAAGTGTTACCCTACAAATGCCAAATTAATATTCCTGAATCCATCCATCCATCCATTATATCAAGAAATATTTATTGAAGTCTTAGGCTAAGATCTCTTACATCACTGAGCTTACATTCTCATTGAGGAGCCACAGACCATATCCAGGTGAGCAGACAGAAATCCCTGCGGGCCATGGTATAAAGAAGATAAGAGAAGGAAATGGGATGAGAAGAGAGAGGATGGGTGAGAAGGGAGTTGCATTTCAGGTAGGGTGGTTAGGGAAGTTGTCTCAGACTACAGGGGAGATAAGCCTGTCCATGATAAGGCTCCAGTGAGGTAAGGACCTGGGGAAGAACATTCTAGGCAGAGAGGACTGTGAAAGCAAAGGCCCCGAGGCACAAAAGAACTTGATCCAGTGTTCAAGAACAAAAAGAAGGGTAGGGTGACTGGGGCACTCTCTCCATAGGAGTTTGAAGAGTAGGACGGGAGGAGGTGCATAGGATAAAGGACTCTCTCTACCTGGGAGCCATTGAGGAAGGATTCACAGAGCAGGTTAGATTCCATTTGGGTCTTGGGTAAAAACTGCACCTGGATCAAGTGAGTTTATAATGAGATAGGGGTCGTGTGAGGCTCACATTGGAGGCAAGGGATAAGAATAATGTGATTTCTTATGTTTATGTAGCCCTAATCATGTTCCAGGCAGTGCTGAGTGACAGACCATAGCTCATTTAAACCCAATAATCACTATATAGGGTGGATACTCTTATGCTCCTTATATGACAGAGGAGTAGGGAGGGACAGCAGTCAGATTTGGGGCTTGCTGACTTTGAGGTGCCCATAGGAGGCATCCAGGTGGAGGTACATAGGTAAGCCATTGGAATTACCTCTTCTTTATATAAGGCACTCAGTAAGTAAGCATTGGATCAAATGGGGGCTAGAGGTAAATTTGGAGGGCAGTCCTCCTTGGCTTGTACTATACTTGAGAGATTAGGTGAAAGTCTGTTCTGCAGCTTCTTGGGTACTGATATGGAGTTGCTGAGATGCTGATTAAAATCAGCTCTACTTTCCCATGAGAACGTTTTATGTCATTGTGCTGGATGTGTGTGTTTTTGGCCACTGGATCTCTGATCCTCTTTCCTGTATTTGGGCAGAGCTTTTATGCCTCTGTGAGGAGATACTATTACCCAGTAAAGAAGTGACAGGGCTTCCTGCTGGAGCTGTCAAATCAGAAGTGGGGAGTGGAAAGAGCAGTGCCACACAGAATCTAATTTGTTGGGAGCATGAGAAGTACATGAAGTGGTTGCCAGAGGCACAGGGACAGATGATCCCGTGGCTGTGTCCTGGGTCGGGGTCCCGGTGGTGCAAGCTGACCATCTGTGCCCTGGGATGCCCTGTGGTCTATTCAAATTCTGTCATTTCCACTTAATTTTGTCAATAAATTGTCCAGATCATTAAATAATCACATTTATTGTGTAGCATTGAACATGATACTCTATTAAAATAATACAATCTTTATTTTTATTTGAGGTATCATTTTCAGAGTTGTACTAGATTCTTCCATTTTGACCACATAGTTTCATTAAATTTGGGTACCTAAAATTTGTGACATTATGTATTTGTATTAATTTTAAGAACATTTATTAAATGCTCGTGTACTAGGCATTGGATATACAATGGCAAATCCAAAAGTGTTTCCTGCACTTCATGATTCCTACATTCCAGATACAGAGACAAATATACAAATAAACATTTAAAAGAATTGTGATTTGTGCTATGAAGGAAATAAAGGAGGGTCTGGTTAAAAATAGTAAATAGGAGAGATCCACTTTTGATGGGATTTTCAGGGAACTCCTCTCTGGGGAAATGCTGTTTAAGCGGAGGCCTAAAGGACAAAGGGGGCCTGCCCCTGAAAAGCTGAAGGAACAATATTCCAGGTAGGGAACAGCACATTTAGTTAATATAAAATGCCCTTTTCTTTCTCGTTTAATGTTTTCCCTTCAGTTGTACATTAGCAATATTGATGCTTCTGTTTTCCTTTTGTTGGCACTTGTATGATATGCATATTTATTTATACAATGATATAATATGTACAATTAAGTACCAATGGTTTCATATAGTTTTTTTGTTTATCTTATAAGCAAAATAATCTTGGATTCCCCCACTCCCCATAAGTTTTTGTCTTGTAGTAGTTGTCTTGTAATCTGCTCCCATTTGTATAATCTCAGATATACGTGGTCTCATTTCTGACATCTTTGCAAAATTTTAAATGTATAATCCTTTTGTTTTGCTGCTCAGCTTTTCTGCTGAGGTTTATATTGGGACATTCTTGAATTTCTTGTCCTGAGACTGCTCCTTTTGAGAGCAGCCCAGTTTTCGTCTTACCCATGTGATTATCCTTCAGCCTCTCTGAGGGTACTGCCTGGAATTGTTTAAGCTCACTTATGCTTCCTCAGGTGTAAATTATTCTACTGTCCAGTTTACATCTCTTTCAGGCAGGTGGTGTTTCTCAAATTTGGGGTGACCATCTACTATTCACCCTCAATAGTTCTAGTTTACATGGTCAGTACTGGTGTACACTGGCACTCCAGCTGTGAAGGATTTGGGTCCTTGGACTAAAAATGGTCGTGGCAGTGGTGGGAACAAGTGAGACTGCTCAGGCTGAAACAAAGAAAGCAAGCCAAGGAAAAAAAATATAGTCAAGGCAAGCAAAGGATCTACTGCATCTGTGCAGCATTTCTTTATCTATAAAGGGTGTTCCATTCCATTTGCAGTGAGAATTTCAGCATTTTATTATTATTAGTGTTTAAAATAAATGACTCAGAGGAACTTGGCCCAACATGAGAGCCAGCTAAATGGGCAAGCCTCATTGCCTGCCTTTCTGAATTGCTTGCTGTACAATTGGGCCATTCACTATGTCAAGGCACTATGTGTGTTTCCTTCTTTCTGGATTAGACCTTCTTGGTAGAGAAAACAATCCATTTCCCAAGGCTTCAGTTTCGTGTACCATTGATCTATTACCTTATTTCTCTAATCTCTTTTCCACAGCTAATAGTTTTTACTACCTGGAACTAAACAACCTATAGGATATAAAAATACAAGTTAATTTATTTAGAACAAAGAAAGTCATCTATGATTTCAAATGGAGCGAGAGGAGTAATAGTCAACCTACTCGCTTGGCTTTTAATTCATTTTTTTGTTAGTTGTGTTGGCCTTATGTTTTTTATTACTCTGTAAATCTCTTTACCATATTGAAAATTGAGGAAATCATTTCTTCTCCTTGGATCCATGCATCTAAAGGCCATGGGGTGGACAAGTGTACAAGTGCCAGTGGAAAATGGCTTTTCTGGAATATCAGGTTTGGTCCCCAGAGACTAAGAGCACTCCATGTAGTGAGCAATAAATCTGAAATTTTCTGTGTTTAATTAAGGTAATTTCCCTACTTAGCTCCAGATGTGGAAATGAGATTCAATTTTACTGGGCCTAAAAGAACATGTCCTTCTAAACACGTGTGTCACTGGAATGGAATGTGACCAGAGATGGACATGTGACAGGTACTGGTCTCCTAGAGGGAGAAGAGCTGCCACAGGAACAAGTTCTGTTACCTGGCTTCTGCTCCTGTGGATTCTTCCATGGCATGGGTATGGTTTGTAATGTAATAGATCCCCACTATGTAGATGTCAGATGGCCAGGGGAGAGCAGAAAAGGAAGAAAAGTTGAGCCAGAGAAAGGAGAAGAATTATTGGGTTAGTTTTCTTGCTAGATATGGTATGAATGGCTAAGGATTTTGATCATCCAGTAAGACCAAGTTTCCATTTTCCTGCCCTAATATTAATAAATATTAGGAGAATCACCTGGTATCTCCTTACAAGTTCCTAAAAGACTCTCTGAAGACAACATCATCACCAAGTGAACAGTGGGAATCCTAGCACAGAGAGAGACCTGATAGCTGTGTCTGAATTTCCCCCACAGACTCCTTGTTAAAAGTAACCCACTCTGTACTTGACCAATTCCAGGAAAAGGAAGTGCATCCTCTCAAGGGAAAGCCTGTTTGCCTCTGGAGAGCTCAGGCTCTTGAAAGATTTTGCTTATATTATTGTGACAAATTCCTTTATTCTGAGTCTTTCTCCCTTTTGTTCTAGTTCGTTTTCTTGGAGGAACACAAAGCAAGCAGAATGTATTGACTTTACTAAGGCATCCAAAATGACCAAATACACTGAGCTTGACCTCAAGAACATTATATTTGAGTGGAGAAAACCATAAATTCTCCAAGGTTAAGGACTCATCATACTCATTGGTAGTTTTAGGGACTAATAAAGCACCTGGCAAAAAGACATTTCTCTTATTATTCTTCTGTCTCATGTCAGATTCTAGAACTTTCTCTTAGTGCATCACTTAGGGTGGGAGTTAGGGGTCTAACTCCTGCTTCCTGCTCTCCCACCTTGCTTACAGTATCCAAACCTTACATGGAGTTAGTGTTCCATCCTAGCAGGCCATGTCTACATCTGGTGTCTGCCTGAGTGTGCTCCTTCCTCTGTGGCTAGATTCCAGTTAACCTGGTCTAGACAGAGACTCTAGGGAACATTTTAATACTTGAACATCCGCACACTCATTCCCCCACTATCAAGTTAGCATTTTGGTGGGGCTTGTCACTGCTGGGGAAATGGGAAACGCTTTCTGCTTTGTGTGAATTCAGTCTGGCTGGGTAGATGTTCATAGAACTGCAAGACATTTTGTGTTATGTGACAGATGAGTCGTGCAAGCTGGTCCTGGAGTTGAAAGGAGGTGCTGCATTTTTAGAGTATTGTCCAAGACTGTCCTTGACGTGGCAAGTGGCATTTTACAACCCAGAAGAGGTAACTGGCAAGCTCATGGGCAAATTGCCTTGTCAGGCAACGTGTGTCAATGAACGCTTGAGCTCTCCTTAGATGATTCATTCATTCCTACAAATGCCAATAGAAAACCAAATATGTGTACTGTTCTAGATGATGGGGCTTCCCCAGTTCCCAAGACTATCTAGATCCTTGCTTTCTAATGGGGAAGGGTCAAGAGCAGACTAACCACAGGTTAAATAACTTTAGTGATAAGTGCCTTGGAGATAATAAGATTACAGGGTAGGCAATGCCAGTGCAGAGAGAGGACATGGAAAGCCTCATGAAGGGTTTACATTTGAGAGTCTGAATATACAAAGGGATAAAAGCCAGATCTTATATAAAAACAAAAACTCTGACCCACAATCCCTGCCCAGAAGTCAAACCACATAATAGTCAGGATTTGGTCAATAACTGCCAGATTGTCTCATTTTTGCCCCTGTTTCCAATTCAGGGCCAACCGAAGAAAGCCAAATATGTTCCCCAAACTAATCACATAGGATGCCCTGCTTCTGGTTCTCCAGCCTCCAGCCTCCCCATGCCAATAGACTCCAATCAGGGAATACCTGAGGTCTCCCATATTTTTCCTACTCCCCTGCCTGCCTTTGAGTCTCGGCCAAACACAAGTGATGGTGGCTGACTCCCTTGTTATAGCAAGTTCTGAGTAAACAGTCTATGCTTGTTGTCCTGTGGGTGGTCTTCCTTTATTTCCACACGGTGAACCTGAGGTAGAATGACAGGAAGGAAAGAGCACATTCCTGGGTCATGGGAACAGGGGTGATGAGCCGGGCATGGTGCTGCGCTCCAGGGGAAAAAGCACACCCTGGACTCGGCACTTCCAGGCAGAAGAGAAAGAATGGCAGTTTCTAGATGATTCTGTTGTTAGAGGGGTCCAATCTGTTCTCTGTTAGTTAGGACCTAGCTGGGATGGGATGACCATATTCAGCAAATAAAAATATAGGACACCCAGTTAAATGTGAATTTCAGATAAACAACAAACAAGTGTTTAGTGTAAGTTTATCTCACAGAGAAGGAAAACATCAACATTCTCTGTTGTGGATGAAAATAGAGGAATGAAAAAAAATTAAAAAAAAAAAGAAAATAGAGGAATGGATGGAAGCAAAGAGAGAGGGAAGTCACAGACACCACCCTTGGTTAGAATGAGTGACTAGCTTAAAAACTCTGGGTGGGTTGGTGTCCCCTCAGCCCTGTAGAAAGACTGGTTCGATCCCATGACCAATGATGGACTCAGGCAGGGGCTGGGCTCAGCCAGCGTGTGGATGACGCAGTCGGTCCTTCACCTCTCCAGGACCCTCTATTGGAAACCAGTGTCAGCAGCCCCATCCTCATCCGGACCCAGCAGGGGCAGTGGATGGTGTGGCACAGCAGCCCCTCCGAGCCGGGGCTCTGGGGCCAAACTGAGCTGCTGATCAGCTGGGGGAACTTGGGCTCCAGGTAACTTCGCCTAGGGCAGCAACTGCTTAATCTACACGAAGCATATAATATAAGGACTTAACTCCCAGGGAAAGGCATTAGATAAACTCCTGACCCACAGTAACTACATTTCCACCCCCTCATTTCTAAGAAAATATAGTATCTATTTGCTCCTTCAGCCAGACTGTGTTGCAAATAACTTAAGACCAGGCAGCAAATTTGAGGTGGAGCTAGGGTTATCAAAAAGGCTGCTCAGACCACAAAGCTGATTTATCTCAACAACAGCAGCAAATTCCTGTTGTTATAATGAATCACAGCATATGTGTACACCGATGCAAGCGGCTGGGATTTAGAGGGCCAGGCCTTGCTACAGTAACAAAAAGCAGATATCTGCAGTATCCTAACAATGTGTAGAACAACCAAACCCAAACCTGCAGCGCCGTACACAGTCCAGGGCCCTAATAAGATCCAGTTTCTTTATTCAGTATTTTTCCTAAATGATAAGGTATTGCATGTGGTTCTTTTCCCATTGTTTGCCAATTCCTTCCAAAGCAAACATTTTAAAGATTTTAACTGAGGTTTGAATGCTGAAACTTGTTTCCTATAGGGCAAGTTGAGAATGTATGGGTTTTCTGCTAAAAAATCACAGCTCTGGCAATAAAAAACACACAGAGCTGTGTTGCTCAAAATAACTTAATCATAAAATACCACTTGTGTTTCCTGGGTCAGAAGAGAAATATTTCTGTTTGGCCACTTAGAGTTTTTTTTTGAGAAAGACATGATATATTTGCAGTATGGCATTAATGATTTTGTATTTCAAAGAGAAAATAAAGTCAGGATTTGGAAAAACAAACATTGATGGGATTATCGTTTGATTCTTTGCAGACACTTTTGTTAGAACATTTTTTGTTAAAACAACTTTGACAGAAATCGAGAAACATGGACATTGGTTTAAAGGAAGGATAATTGAATTTTGTTTTCTGAGTTTTATTTTGAATACACTTAATACTTAAGGACTTTGCTATACCATGAGAGTAAAACCCCAGAGCACCAGTGTGCCAGGGAAGAATCAGGAATGGAATCAGGTATCACACACACGCATCCTAGTCACGTGATGAGTACCACATTCCCCAGGTGCTTCTCTGAAATATTTCTGTGATTCTTTTTTTTTTTTTTTTTTGGTCAAAATCTCTCTTGGGACCATTGTCTAGTTCCAGAAAATGGGTCAAGTTATTAAAAGGTTCTGCATGCTCCATTCATGGGCATGTGTTGATTTTATCTTATTGCAATATCGATCGACAATTATTCTCTTAGCTTTTTTGCACAATTGGTATTTAATGAACAAGCAAGGTTTTAAAGATGACGTATTTCTATAGTATAAAAGCAGTTCATGCCATATATATGCCTGTTTTTCAGTAGTTGTGAACTTAAATGTGAACTTTTAGCTCTTTTTATGCACAAATTCACACGTATATTCACAGTTAAATATATACATTAACCAATAGTAAACACATTTAAAAAATGGCCTTTAAATTGTAAATAAAAACTCAAAAGGTATTAGGTGTTTATTAAGCAAATGTAATCCCAAAGAGTTGCCAAATATGGTCCAATGACCTCCCTTCTTTCTTGTCCTTTTCCTTCCCCTCTCTTCCTCCCCTTTCCCCTCTCCTCTCCCCCTTCCCCTCCCCTCCCTGTCATCAGCATCCACCCCTGCTCTTTGGAGCAGCTTCTTCATGCAGTGATCACTCACACACACAGGACATTCTGTTAGATGCACCTCGCTTTCATGCTTTTGGAAAAAATCCATACCATTTTGGGAATATTCAATGTGATTTTTAAGAGATATTTTATATGATTTTTTCCATCTAATTATCAATTTCATGCAGCAGTGTGTGTTTAGATCTCTTAACATATTCTACCCAGTGCTTGCTTAAACTATATTCAGTAGACATGGACTAAGAATCATTTCTGCATTGTGACTACTGTTTATATAGTGCTTGGGAGTTTTCAAAGTTACTTTCATGTAGATAATCATAGTTTACCTTGATGATAGTTATATGAGGTGTTTATGATCAAGAGCCTCAATTGTACAGATGAGGAAACCAAGGAATTGAGAAATTGACTCATGTCATATCCAATGTTCAGTTCTATGGGTCTTGTTCATTTGACTGTCATACCAGACCAGCGGTTCCCAGCCCTGGGTGCACATCAGAATCACCTGGAAATTAAAAAAACCCCAGTGCCCAGGTCAAGTAAACCAGAATTTTTGAGGGGTGGGACCCAGGGTCAGTATTTCTTAAACCTTCCGAGTGATTCTAATGTGCAACCAAGGTCGAGGTCCAGCTCTTTAAATGAAATGCCTTTTTTTTTAACCAAACATTCATTGAACTGTTAATATATCCTTAATACTCTCTACACCAAATTGAGAATGTATCCCGAGTACCAGGCTCAGAGCTGGATGCAAGCCAATGTCTTCTCTCTAGCTGTCACCTTCCATTTCTTCTCTGGTCTGACTTTTATTTTAATGCCAATTTTCCAAGTGTCATTTTAAGAAAGGAGGGTGGTGGTAGGGCCGGAAGAGTCAGTAGGAATGTGTTTCCCATCATGAAAAGTAACATCCGTATTTCCTGTCATGGTGACCAATCAATGCCTCATGTTTCTGGAAATATCACAGCCACCCATCCAGCTTTTCATCTGGATAAGTCAAAGTGTTTCCTCAAAATAAGCCATGGAGATGAGCTCATGGGCCCACTCATTGTGTTTATCGTTGCCCTTCCTTAATACATTTCACAAATGTGTCTCTGCCCTTATCAGATGGGCTGCCTGGTTTGTTGTGCTGTGCCATGAGTCTCCTTCTCCAGGGGCCAGAAGCTCTAGGTCTTCAACCTGAGGTTTTCATTCAGGCAGAGGACTGTTTTTCTCTTCATTGTAGCTGGGCCCTTTTTTTTTTTTTTTTCCTATGCAGAAAATAAATTTATTTATTTATTTATTTATTTTTATTATGGGTAAAAATCAAAATTCTCACAATACATACTAACATTTGCAAAATGATATATAAATATATATGCATATATGTGTATTTGCTTACAAAAATGTTATTTATATATATATATATATATATACATATATTTTAAGAGGTGCTTAGATTACCTAAAATATTACACGGAACCCACTGGGATTCCCATGTTGCCCACCTCCCACACCTCCCACCACATCCCACACAAACATCTCCCACAGTGTGGCCCACCAACCTCAATGAACTTACACATCCTGGAGCCTTGCCACCAACCATAGACCACAGTTCACACTGTAGACCACACTCTCTCCCACTCAGTTCTGAGTGGTGTGTGCTGATTTAAAATGGCCTACATCCATTTCCACAACAGTACTCAGGACAACCTCCAAGTCCCAAAGAAGCCCCTGTATTTCAACTGCTCATCCCCTCCCTACCCAAAAACTGTCAAGTGGCCACTGGCTCCACCTCATTGTTATAATTTCTTACATTGCAAGAATCACCATATGTGAGCAAGAGAATACCATCAAGTCCACTCTAGTCCATAGTTCTTCCCCCAATCCAGAGGTGACTGGGATGGTGATGTCCACTCCAACTCCAAGTGAGAGAGGGCTTATATCCCATGGATATGGTGGGTGGGATGATCCTGCCTGCAGATGCAGGCCCTCTCCATTCCCTGGGATGGCCATTACCCATCGTTGTCTCCTCACCAGGTGACTTGGATGAGTCCATTGAGCTGTAGGGTAGGAGTTGCAGCTCCACCTAGATTTCATGCACACCTGGCACATAGGTAGGCGGGAGGCTCCAGTCTCTGGAAGTATACCTAAGAAACTCCAGCATCACATGTAGGTTTGAATAGAAGGGACTGGTGAACCATGTGCAGGGAGGACTTATTTGAGTCTAATTCTGTCACTCTCAGGAGCACAGATTCCAAAATAGAACCCACTGATAAGGCATCAGTCTCTGGGGCTATCCCCCCTTATATAGGACCAGGGTGTCTCCGGAGCTCTCAGGAACCCCACTGAGTGGGGTGATAGGCACTTATATGTTCTATGAGCTCCTACTGAGGTGTGCATAAGAGTTACCTCTGGGATGACCTCCCGACTCTCTTTGAAGTCTCTTAGCCACTTGAACTCATTTGTCTTTACCGTTTCCCCCTTTTATTCAAGGTCTTTTTCCAGTTGTGTTGCCAGTTGGCACTTGGGAAAAGTTTTCAATTAGCAATAATCGTGCCTCGGATAAACCTCATTGGCTACGATACTGCCACTGCACAAAGCTGCCAGTTGGCACTTGGTATTAATCCCTCGTTGCCAGGGAGGCTCATCCCCGGGAGTCATGTCCCACGTTGGGGGGAAGGTAATGCAATCATATGCTGAGTTTGGCTTAGAGAGAGGCCACATTTGAGCAACAAGGAGGCTCTCAGGTGGCAACCCTTAGGCACCCCAC
>JAKSZT010054380.1:2237999-2345791 GCA_026826555.1 Tolypeutes matacus | reverse complement strand
GCCTTTTATGTCCTTTTCTTGTCTCAGTGCTCATGCAAGTACTTCCAAGACAATGTTAAATAGGAGTGGTGATAGTGGTAGCTGGGCCCTTAATTACACTCGATATAGCATCAGTGCTTTAGAGTGACCTTGGTAATTCCCTCACACACACACTCCCTGTGGTGGTGAATTTCATGTGTCAACTTGGCTAGGTGATGGTGTCCAGTTGTTTGGACTCACTGGCTAGCTTTTTATAGAGTATTTCATAGATGAGATTTGCATCTACAATCAAGAAAGAGCTTGCCCTCCACAACGAGGGGAGTCTTCTTATCCAGTCAGTTGGAGGTCTTAAAAGCCAGAACTAAGGGTTTCAGAGGTCAGAAGAAGAATTTGTGCTTCAACTTCAGCATTGAGTCTTGCCAGAATGTTGTGTCAGCCTCCCCAGGAGAATTCAGACTAAGAACTTTGATATCACCTTTCCCAGACTTTCCAACCCATGGTCTGCCCTACAGAATTCAGATTTGCCAGTCTCCACAGTTGCACGAGTCAATTCCTTAAAATAAATCATACACATTCATACACACATATGCACATGTGTGTGTCACACACACAGGCACATATTCTGCTGGTTCTTTTTCTCCTGAGAACCCTGAGTTTTCACTCACTCTTCTCAGATGTAGATGGAAGTCCACTGTGGGCAGCTAATCTTCAGTTCATGGCTTCTCAACCATTACTACATTTTCTCTCAGAGTGCTGTTTACCCATGAGGCCATGTTTCCATCACATAGAAATCTGAGGTTTGAGAAAATCAATCTATTGGGAAATCCCAAGAATACATCTGAGGGAATCAGCCTTTCCCTTTATACCTTGGGTCACACAAGGGAACAATTTCCTGTTACTGATGAGAACTCAGAGTATAATCAACAAGGTGTATTTTCTAAAACTATTCCAGTGTGTTCACTGTGCAAAGGAAGATTTTGGGACTAGAGAGGTGCAGTGATTAAAGAAAACCATTTATGCATAAAATGGTATGTGGCAAATAAGTGAGCTTTTAATAAGTGACTTAAACACATTAAGAAAAATAAACCCTTTCTCTCCTAGATCTATTCCAATTTCTCAGTAGGTGTGGGCTAAAGGGCAAAGTTTCAGTGTGTAGAATAAGAAGCAAACCAGGACACCAAGTAGTGCTGGAGCCAGGCTGTCAGCCTTCTGACCTCGAGGCTGTGGCTGGTTACCCTGAGCCACACGGTAATAATTTCCTTGTAGCGCCCGAGGAAACTTAACACTTCTTGTAGACAAGACAACCTCTTTTTTTCATATTTCCTTTTTTATGAATAAATACTTAGAAGAGGAATTTCTGGGGAAAATGCAGTTCTTGCTACGTAGCTGTAGGAAGTGTGAACCAATTGAAGGGTCCACCTGCCCTGTTGTCCACACTGGGACCATTGGGTGTTCATTAATATGCTATTTTTTCCAACAGTATGTGGTCCTTGGTGTGTTTTTAAAACAGTCACTGATCTATTATAAGTGAACCTGACCTCTTCCACCCCATCCCCATAGGAATTGTTCATCTGCAAACCTTTTTTTTCCTTTTTGCCCAGACTTTCGGCTCATATCCTTTGCATATTTGGAAGGCATGTTTTATTTTTACTTATTGATTTATAAGAGATTTATTTAATGATGATACTAAGCTTTTTCTGCCAAGTACTTGACAAATGTTTTCCTAGTTCATCACATGTATTTCAATGTTTTACTAATGTTTTGAGACATATTTTCTTGAATTTACATGATTTTATCTCTTAATCATTTCCCTTTTGGTTTCTGTGGTATATCTCTGGGGAGCCCCTTGCTGTACTGAAAGCTCATGGGTTTTTCTAATTTGGTAGTTTTATATCTTTCAGTGGGAAAGCTTTTCAAATGAAGGTCTTGACCATTTCAACATCAAGTATGATGCTGCTTTTTGGTTAAAGATTCTATTCTCAGGTGTCACCCCTTCTGTTATTTAATTTTTTTATTATGGGGGATATTAAACATACACAAAAGTAGAACAAATAGTATAACAAAACCTCATTTATTCACCTTCCAGCTTCAATAACTGTCAACACTCAGCCACTCTTATTTTATCTATCCCTTACTAATTGTTTTTCTAGAGTATTTTGAAGCAAATTCTAGATAGGATATCATTTCACCCATAACTACTTAGAATATATTTCTAACAGATAAAGATTTTTTAAAAACACAATCATTGATTTATCACAGCTAATACAATTCACAATCATTTGTTATTAGTCCAGTAGGTATTCACATCAAAATTCATGTCAAAAATTTCTTTTCACAGATGCTTTTTTGAGTTCAGGATCCAGACAAGCTCCCCACACTGCATTTGGTTGATGTTTATCTTAGGGCACTTTTAATTATAACAGTTCTGCCCTTTCTCCCCTTTTCATTCATTTATTTGTTGAAGAAAGCTGGTCATTGTCCTATAGTGTCCTATGTTCTGGGTTTAACTAATTGCTTTCTCCTCAAGCAAGTTCCGTGTTGCCTGCATATCCTGTGAACTGGTGGTGGTTATATCCAAGGCTTGATTAGATTCAGGGTTTTCTTTCTTTCTTTCTTTTTACTTTTTGGCAAGAGAACTTTATAGGAATGCTATGCACTTCCTGCCACATCACATTGGAAGGCAATATGGTTTGCTTACCTTACTTTTATGGTGTTAAAATTGACTGGTGAATTTGGGTGGAGTGGGTCTGGTGGTCACTGATTCTCTGCATTTCTATTGATGTCACCAGATTCAGAGCTGATGGTGGCCATAAGTTAGGAGCACTGAGTTGGAGTCAGACAAACTTCTGATCAAGTACTGGTTCTTCAGGTTATTTGTCATGCCTCAGGAAGCACAAATAACCCCACTTGTGCATGGTCCTGTTTGAGGAGTACATACGTAGCATGATGCTAAAGAGTAGTATCTCTGACTTCCTAGCATTATTTCAAGCAGGTGGAATTTATTTAGATGACTTTTAAGGCTTTCCCAAATCTGATGTTCTAGGATGGATGGCCAGACAGCTCCAATTGCTGGGATACCTGTATATTATGAATAAATGTGTGAGCAAAAGAGCTTGCCCTCTAGTTGTAAGAGCTCAACTTTTTGATGACAGTTCTGCTAGATTTGGGTCCCGTGGGCAGAACCGAGCCTGCTGTAAATTTGCATTCACTTTTCAAGTTCTGGCTTATAACAGCCTGCCAAATGTGTCACTAAGATGAAGATAGATTATAATGACTACATTTGGGTAATTCACTTACTTGACTGAACTCAATGCTCGGTCATGTTACAGGCGAGACCCCATCTGGTTCCCATCAATGGCAGAGGGAGCACCGTGTCTGCACAGGAGGCCTGGACTGGTCTGGGTCTGTGCAGGGAAAGCTGCATGGAAAGCTGCAGCTGAGCAATTACCCAACATGTGTGGGCAGTGTAGACCACCCACTGGGGCAGGCCAAGTCAAAATGACGAGGTAACGCCAGAGCTGCCATTTGCTCAGTTCGGCGTTTAACAAATGCTTATGTACCAGCCACTGTGCTAGGTGCTTGAGGGAGTTGAGTGAGCCAGACCAAGTTCCCTGCCTGCCTGGCATATTCTAATGTGGGGAGGAGATCAGGCAATAAATAACCTACATAATCCATACACAAATTAAAGACTGTGCTGGAAAGTGATGCCAACTGTGGCCAAAGAAAGCATAGTGTGACTAAGGGGATGGCAGAGAGCTTGGGGCTGGGTATGGATTGTAATTTGAAGTAGGATACTCAGGGCAGATGGGCTACTCTGGCAAGATCCTGCCAGACGAGGACAGCTATCTTCTGGATCTCTCCACCCCCCACTCCCTAAAATGGTCTGCTCAGCCCTGAATTTGGCCCTGGGTAGGACTGTCCTCTTTGGGGATCCATTGTACCCTCATGTCACTGCCCCGATGTCATGGCCTGGACACCCAAATCATGACATCACCCCTCCCCTCAGCTGTTTCCTCTCTGTGTCCTTTGGGTGGTCCTAGAAGCCCCTTTCCAAGCTCTTTGTTCTAGTTTGCTAAAGCTGTTCCAAGCAGATAATATAAAATGCATTGGCTTTTAACAATGGGAATTTATTAGTTTACAAGCTTACAGTTTTGAGGCTGAGAAAAATGTCCAAGTCAAAGTATCATGAAGATAATACCTCCTTCTTGAAAACCAGGTGCAGGTGATCCTGGACTCCTCTGTCACATGGCAAGGTGCATGGCAGCATCTGCTGGACTCTCCCTTCTCTTCTGGGTTTCGCTGCTTCCAGCTTCTTGTTTCTGTTGCTTTCTCTCTCCCTGAATTTCATTCTCTTATAAAAGATTCCAGTAAGAGGATGGACTCCCTGATGAGGTGGGTCACATCTTAACTTAAGATTCTACTCACCGAAATAACCTACTTATAATGGGTCCATGGCCACAGGAATGGATTAATTAATTGTAAGAACATCCTTTTTCTGGGGTCCTTACAGCTTCAAACCACCATATACTCCTCTTTGTACCATGAGTGTCTGCTCCATGATTTCAGCTTTAACTCCCTCTGGGCTCATTGAGCTTCATTTGGCTACAGAAAGGCACCTCCCTTTCCTCCCCATCTGTGTAGAGACTGAAAGACCTTCAGACCCCTCCACTTTGCCAGGACAATATTGTTTCCCAGATAGTACTCTCCACTGAGACGCTTTGGGCATTTCTGGAAGAATGCTCTGAGACCTCATCATCACCACCCCCAAAGGCCTGATAGGGGGTATCACGTGTGGATGCTCCGTGGGCTTCTCTAGTGAGCTCTCAGGAGTACAGTCTGATGGCTGGCCTGGCCTCGACTTTGTTTGCCACAATAAGAGGACTTTGTGGAGGCCCTTGTTTAACCTGATTTTCCCCCTTTAAAAAGAGGACTTTTCACCAGATGAATCACGCCTAATATGCTTCTGGAGCCAGAGAACTTTGGCTCCCATGCTGTTTACTGTGGCCCTGGGACTTTGTCCCAAAAGCGTTCTTAGGAAATGACAGTGGACTGAAAATTGTCATTGTTTTTGCTTGAAAAACTGAAGGCTTGGAAATCAGCCAATGATGCTGGGTAGAAGGGAGTGGTTATGCACTGGCTATCCACTGTCGTGCACAATGGGGCCTCTGTAATGACATGCCTTCGGTAGAGGTGAGACCAGATTGCTCAGGCAGAGGACAGGGCATGCCCCTGTTACCAGTGGGCCTTCCTCGCTACCTCGTCAGGCTACTGTTTACACTTGTTTCCTTTCATAGGTGAAGCCCCTAGACTCAGAGTGGGTGTATCAGAAGGATGAGACTTAGGAATTGTTCTCTGGTCTCCCTGTTTGAAATTCCTCAGCCTTCTGCATTTCTTTCACAGAACATGGTTTGATGGGCTAATACTTATTTTAAAGTTTAATTCTTAAGTAACTGAGAACCTAAGGAAGTTTATATTAGATGCATGGATGATGCAACCTAGAGTTTACCCTTATCCCAAAACTTGGATTCATAGCCCATAGAATCAGGAAGACTCAAAAGCTCAATTCCTCTGTCTTCCCCTAGAGCCAATGACAAAGGAGGAGAGTAAGGCCAGGGAGACAGAGTAGCATTCCCAGGGCACGCATTGGCTGGTAGTGAGCCTTAACCTTCTGAAAGTTCCTTACTTGTGGGTCAAGTGTGGCCTCACCTTGCATCCTTGTTCTGTGAGGACCAGGTATCTCCAGCATGCACTGGTCACCCTGAGGGGAGAAAGCCTGGCACACAGACCAGCCCATGAGACAATGTTCAGTGTGTGCTGATGCACAGGTGGAACAGACTGCAGGGTGGCTCTTGCTCCCTATCAATAAGCCCTTTCACAGCTGACTTCCAACCAACAACTTTGGCTTTGGGGGTGAGGGAGCCATCAACCTCCTTGATCAAGCTGGGACTGATGGAATTATAGGGTCGTGGATGAGGTTTTGGGTTAAGTGGCCTGGATTGAATCCTGGTTCTGCCACTTACCAGCTGAGTGTTGGTGGTCAAGTCATCTTATGCCATTTGCTAAATGATTATGCCCTCCTTGGCTTGTTTCTACACGTTTTGTATGGTCCCTTTGGTCTCATTATCTCCTTGTGACATTAGTGGCACTTCAGGACGTCACGGTGTGGTCACTGAGCTTGTCCTCCTGCTCAGCATGGTTTGAGGTCTTGAATAGCCTTCTGGGGCCCTGGGGGACCCTGTGACATCTCCCCAGGTCAGAGATCTCCATGGCAGAGCCACAGAGGAGGAAGCAGCTGATGACCCTGTAAGGGGAGTAAGAAGGCCAGGCCGTGCCTGTGGGGACTTGGAGATCTCCTGGTGAGTCTGCAATGAAGGCCTGGAGAGGGACCACTTCAGATGGTGCCAGGGTCAGGAAGAAATTCTCTCCTGTAACTGTCTGGACCTATTTTTAATCCAAAATGGTGTGTATAGAGAAACCGGCTACATTCTTGTCTTGGAGAAATGGAAAACATTTCATCGTTCAGATAGCATGTTGGGTAATGGCTGTGATTGGTCTTCTTTTTTGCATATATTTTTTGGCCAATTTTACTTTTTATACCCAGCTCTTCCTTATGGAAAAGCATCTCAGGACAGCACACACAAAAATGTAACATTTCCCTTCCTGATCTCCACTGAGTGTTCAAGCTAGTTTGTCTTTCTATCTCTACTCTGCACTGTTCTGCTTCAGCTGCTTCTCCTTTATGACCCCTATTCTGTCTCAGGCCCTTTGCATTTGGCTCCACTTCTGCATGTGCTTGGAAACTATTCCCAGGAAGCCTGATAAACTTCCAGTGCAGGGGTGCTGAGGAGCCTCTCTTGGCATTGCCTCTCTCCCTGCAGTGATGACTGGACCCTCCTTCCTTATTCATCTCTCTCCTGCCTCTCCTGCCTACTCCTTGCCTTCCATCATCCTTTCCTCCAGGCTTTTCCTCCTGAAAACCCTCTTTCCCTCTTACAAAATCTTCTGGATGAATTCCTCCATTCTCTGCTGGTGACCCCATGCTTACCTGCCCAACTCCCTCTTGAGCTCTGATTCTGCAGGTCTTGTTGGCTGATGTCTCCATGAGTTATTCCACTGGGATCTAAAACAACAAAATGAGCCATAATGTCAACACACCTTCCTGGCTGCCCACCTCCCAGGGTGGGAAGTGGAGAAAGTGCTTCTCCTTCTGTTGAGCTCTTTCTTATTTGTGCCATCACCATGGAGTGGCCTAATTAACTGTTAAGTCTGGCTGATTCTATCTTTTCTGCCTCTTGCTTAATCATCCCTTAATTCAGCTACCATCAATACAGTGACTGTAACTTGTCCATTTCCCACTGTCCCTGGGCCCCATGATTTCTTACATGGCTCTAATATTGCTCAGAGTTTAAAAGCTCTGTGTCCTGCCCCCCCACCCCCTGCCCATTTCAGGCTACCTAAATATGACCATGATCTTCCCTAAATAGAGTTCTAATCATATTTCTCACATATTCGAAAACTTTAGTACATTTTCACTGACCCCAAATATCTTTTTCACTGGCAATCAAATGTCTCTTTATTTGCAAATCTGCGGACTTTTCTGCCAGTACAGCTCTTGAAGTCCTCTTGTTTTTCTCAACTGCTCAGCAGCTTTGATAAGGTTGACTATTTGTTCCTTCTTGACATGCTCGTTTTCTTGGCCTCTGGACCATCCCTCTTACTGGTTTCCTTCTTATGTTGCTTGTCTTTCATTTTGCAGAAAAATGTTAATATCAGTGTTCCCTGAGGCTTGGCCCTCAGTCTTCTTTTCTTTGCACATGGTGCTTCTTCTTAGACAACCTCACTCAAGAGCACAACTTGAGGGATCCCCTGTGTGCAGCTGAGGAAGACATTGAAGCCTCCTTCTAGACCCTTCTTCTGAGTTCCAGAATCATACACCCAAGTGCCATCTAAATACAGCTTCCATTTAGATGGCACCTCCATCTTAACATAGTAAGAATGGAACCTCGGGATCCAAGTCAAGCTTGGTTCTGGTGTGCCTCATATTGAGAAATGCTCACCATCAACCTGAAAATCATTCTTGACACTTGTCTCCTCAACTACCCCAAATGCTGTATATTTGTTAACTGCTGGTTTTGTCTGCTCAAATATTCTCAGACACATCCACTTTGATCCATAGCTTCCATCTTAGCCCAAGAGCCTAAAATGCGTCTTGGTGTCTGCTATGTTTCTGCTATTCCTTTCCTTATGCTGAAGCTGGCCAGGGGATCTTTTCAAAATTAAAACTTCCTCATGCCACTACCCTGCTTAGAATCCTTCAATGACTTTCCATTTCCTTTTTTGTTTCCAAGATAAAGATTAGAGTCCTTAATTGGACTCAAAATTCAATGCTGTCTGACCCCTGCCCCTCTCTTGAGGTTTATTTCAATCTATCAATCCCTTTTCTCTTGGGTGTCCAGCCTCTTTCTGGCATCTTGTTTCGTTTGTCTCCATGTTCTTCTGGCCCCTCTTGGGCTGGTTAACACATGCTTGTTCTCTACATTTCAGTTCCAATGTGATTTCCTTAGAGAAGCTTTGCCTGAGTCTCAGAGAAGGGAAAGGGTGTGTAAGCTCTCCCAGTCTCTTTCCTTTGCAGTTCTTTATTTTTGTTTTTGTTATTATTTGACTAATGGAGATGATTAGTCAAATAGCAGACTGAAGCCTCTGTGAAGATGGGGACCACACCTTTTGTTCCTCAACCAACATACTGTTGCCACAAAATAGACATAGTTTTGTGGTCTTCTGTGTAAACAATGTGGGGTTTGATACACATCCTTTACTGAATCTGCCTCATTAATGAGGAAGAAGAGGCATAGATGACTTAAAGGTCATCACAAATTAGGCAGAAAATTTGGAGATGTTAGGTCCTAGGTCAGCAGTGCTTGTGATGTTCTATATTGGCTATAAGTTTTCCATCTAAGCAAAGCCCACGATGGGAAAAATGCAAAACTGGGATGAGGGTGACTCATCCTATTGCCCCTATTGTGCCATTTTACTAGGGAACATCCTGCTGGAACATGATTGTCCTCTAACATGATTTGAACTTCTCAGGACTGGAAGCATGGTCCCTGCGTTTGTACAGAGCATGTTCTTGACTCTTCTCTATGTCTGTTTGTCCCCTTCTACCCCTCTCTGTGGCTTCCTTATCTTCCGGCTCCTCAGCCTTTGGTGGACACGTGTCATTTTCCTGCAGGCTCCTGTCTGTGGTCCTTCTGCAGCTGTGCCCAGTCCAGCCCAGGCCCCCCCCACCTCCTAGCTGGAACCCCTCCCCTGACCCACTAGGGCCTCACCTCTGGAGGTAATTACTGCAGGGCCCATGGAAATGTAGGGACTTGAAAAAGCATCATGTTACATCCTCCATAGTTTACCAGAAATAAAACCAGCTCTTTCCTCTTTCATGGATTCTCAACTTTATAATTAGGAGCCTATTTCTGAAGAAGAAGATTTCATAGCCCACAAGGTTCCCTGAGACCTGCTCATATTTCAAGTGCTGTACCAGGGTTGACTGAGGAAACTGAGGACTTTCAGAATAAAAGGAAATTACGTTCAGATGGAGGTTGCCTTATGGCCAATAACCCACCCCACATACTCCTTGCTTCCTTTTCTGTTCCTGCCAGATTTCACCTCAGAGTCTCTCAGATCTTCCATGTGGAGCTCAGGCTTTGGTTAGCTGACCTCTCACCATCCCTGGATTCTGCTTTTGCCTTATCATTGTGTCTCTCACAACTTTTTCCTCAGAACACCTGCATTCCATGACCCCAGCAGGACTAGGTTAAATGGAGATGCCCAGGTTCCACATACTGAGGCAGAACCTCTGGGGTAGCAGCCTTGAAATCTGCCTTTTGATCTGTTTCAGGTAATTCTTACTTACAATAAGATCTGAAAGATGCTGATCTACATGCTAAGCTTTTTGGATTCTGAGCTCCATTTCTTAAAAACCTGACCTTAGCTTGTGTGGTAGATTGAATCATGTACCCCATAAAAGACACATTCAAGTCTTAATCCACATTTCTATGGGTATGAACCTATTTGTAAATAGTATTGCTGAATATGTTTAAGTGAGTCAAGGTGTGGATTCATTTGTGAATAGGATTGTCAAAGATCTTATTTAGGTGTGGCCAAAATGAATGACAGCCAGCCTTAATCCAAGATGGCCAAAGTCCTCATCAGCAAAGGAAATTGGACATGGGAGTCTGGGAAGCCAGAAGTCAAAGAAAGCCACAGGAGGAGACTAGGGAAGTGGCCATGTGACAGAAGACTGCCAACACCAGAATGCTACCAACTCTGGGAGAAGGCATGGCCTTGCTGGCATCTTGATTTTAGACTTCTAGCCTCCAAAATATGAGCCAATAAATGCTTATTGTGCTATTTGTCATAGCAGCTCTGGCAAACTAAGATAACTTGCTTCTTATTTCAAACTCTACCCCTTTGGGTACTGACCTGGTCCTCTCTAGAAAATTGTCCTCAGTGCTTCCAGAGAGTAGCCCTCCCTACTTCTCCATCCTGCAGTCTGCCTCCCCAGTGACCCTTCCCTGGTCCACAGAGGCTGTGGTTCTAACTGCAGAACAGTTCCAAGGAGGTGAGGATGTTCCATGCCAGCTGATTCTCATATGATTTTCTTTAGGGCAGAACATAAACATGTGCAGTCAAAACAGAGAAATAAATTCTTGTTGGGATGGTGGCTGAAGTCCTAAAGATAAAAGATTGCATCCAGCCAAAGTGAAGAAGCAAGGTAGAAGGTGGCAGAGGTGGAAATCCAGCTGATTGTAGGAACATATTTAGAGTGGACAGTGCAGGCAGGTAAGTTGTATCCATTTGAAGGTTAGTCCCTGCCAGAAAATCTGGGGTGGCCACCCGGGTAGGGCTGGCTCCTTAGGTCTCTGTGGCCATCTGGACAGCCCGCTGTTCCACACCTATCCCTTCTCCCAGCCTCTGTCCTGGGATTGAGACTGGAATGAAGCAGTTCAAGGATGGGTGGTTCAGCTGTATTGGGGACAATTGACAGGGTGGGGGGCTGGGTACCTCCTCCCTGGTCTCCCCATTCATTCAACCAGGGCAGTGGGCTGAGAAGAATACCTTTTTGGACCAGTCCGTGACTCCATGCCCTCCTCCTTTATTCAGCTGACCACCATTCTTGTGTCTCTCCTCACACCTTAGCAGTCTTATAGTCTTCTGCAAGTTGGGGAGAGAAACCTGGCTTCCAGGGAGGAGGCTTCATCCATGAGCATCTACTCCTAGACCACCAAGGCTGTGAGTGGTTGGCCCTGCATCCAGCCCACCATGGAGAAGTACCAGCACATGTTGGGACCTTTCTGTATGATGACTCACCTATTTTGTTTCTTGGACAGAGTAGCTGGAAATTCAGTATTTCATGAACATATGGAGACCTCTGCTCTCAAACCAAAGTCCCAAATTACCGTGGCTCCCTTTCATTGTTTCTGTGATGGTAGGTAGAGAGGGTAAAAGACTGTTCTAGGCCCACGGTGATTGAAGACACTGATTTCTACTCAGGAATATTCTCCAGAATGGATTTCTGATGTGTGTGTGTGTGATGGTTGGGGTGGTTTAAGAGGGAGCTTCGACTTGGCTCAGATCTACAGGAAGGACAATTGAATAATAACTATCATTACTATTATAAAGGCAAGATGCATTATTGTGGAGTTCGCTGACACTTAGGCAAATGGTTATATCTGCTAAGAAGCCATCTTTTCATGCTTTGTAAGGCCAGTAGGCTTCTAACTCTTGTGGGCATCAGTGTCAATGTCAAATTCCAAAGCCCAGGCCCTGACCTGCTGCAAGGAGCCATCCCCTGTGTACTTTGTGATTTTGATTCAAAATCTGAGAACCATGAGACCAGACAATAGGGAGTCTGCTAACATGCCTGTGGGAACAGGAACTCTGAGTGGGCATCATTACAATCAGGCTAGTGGGAAGCACAATAGACTTTAGTGAAATCGTCTCTTTAGGGCCTAACCTGTGTTTTTTCAACTCTGACTGTCTATTAAAATCAGTTGAGGAGTTTTAAAAACTAAATGTGGCTTTATATCAAAGTTTAATTTCTTGAGCTTGACAGTGGCACTTAAGGTGCTGACATAAGGGAGTGTCCTTGTTCTTAGGAAATGTCCATGGAAGTATTATCTGTTCAAGGAGCACGATGTATGCAATCTACTCTCAGATATTCAGATGGATGGATGGATGGGTGGATAGATAAATAAAATGATATAACAACATAGTTTTTGTATTGTTTTTGCACGTTCCTATAAGCTTGAAATTATTTCAAAATAAAAATGAAAAAAACTGACCTGGCTGTAGACATTGAATATGTGTGGTTTATTGAATATTAATCATACCTTGATAAATCTGAGAAAAAGTAAATACAGTGGCTCCCCCAACCCCTCCCAGATAGTCTGCTTTCAATACTCTGAGATGTGGCACATGCACTGGTATTATTAAAGTTCTCTAGGTTATTCTAATGTGCATTCATGGTAGGTAAGAACCATCAACCCACCGGGATGCCCTAATTTTTGTCTTGGTTTCAGACTCCCACTTTGCTTATAGATAATGCTTGTAAAGGCGGTATACTCAATAGATTGCCAAGCTTATATTTTCAGTTTGAGATCAGAAATATTGGGAATGGTGACCATGAACCACTCATAGGCATTCTGAGGAAGATTCTGTTAGGGTTGAAATAAGCTATGTGTTAAGACTTGGATTTTGCTTTTATGTAAGTGCCGTTGGCTGCATGCACATGACATAGGAAGAGGGCACCTTATATAAATGGGACAAAACATCTACAGAGACATGTCAAGGACCTGAGGATATTAACCATTTTCAAAGTGAGCATGGCTGGGAGTCATGGCAACACTTTTAGTTGCACTCATTTTGTTACTGCAGTCCTTTTACTAGAGTGTATCCACTGATTACACCTGTGTCTTCAGAGTCTTGTGAAGATGAAGTTTGGAACCCTTGTGTTTTAGTTTCTTGGCTGCCAAGGCAAATACCATGCAATGAGCTGGCTTAAACAGTGGGAATTTATTGACTCACAGTTTTGAGGCTAGGAGAAGCCTAAATCAAGGCATCAGCAAAGCGATATTTTCCTCCAAAAGACTGCTGTTTTGGGGCTGGCTACCAGTGATTCTTGGTCCTGGGTTCCTCTGTCACATGGCAACGCACATAGTGGCCTCTCCTGGCTTCTCTCTTCTCTTCCAAGTTCCTTTGACTTTTAGCTTCTGGCTGCTCCCTCTGGCTTTCTCTCTGTGTCTGAATTTCATTGTGCTTATGAAGGACTCCAGTAACAGGATTAAGACTCATCCTGATTGAGGTAGGTCTCACCTTAACTGAAGTAGCCTCATCAAAAGGTCCTACTTACAATGGGTTCACCCCTATAGGAATGGATTAAGTTTAAGAACATGCTTTTCTGGGGATCCTGGCCACAAACCAGCACACATGGTTCACACGGAGAACTGCTGTTGTCAGAAACAATCTTCAGGCCTCTGCAACCTGTTATTGTGCCTTTTCAGTCCCAAGGGCTCAGCCCCTATGGAGACATCAGAGAACAAAGGAAGCGGCACTTGCCATGTGAGGCAAGTGTGCGTGGTGATTACAGAGGATAAGAGCCCTCCGTCAAGGTGGCCTGGAGCCTGCCAACCGCCTGAGGGCCCCATTGAAGCCTGGAGCCTGCCAACCGCCTGAGGGCCCCATTGAAGGCTTGTGGCTCTGTACACGTGCACGCTGACTCCCTGACTCCCCAGGGGGCCACATCCTCAGCATTCCCACTCGAGTGGACTCCCTTCCTTTCCTGGCCTTGGAGTTGGCCGGAAGGGTTCAAGGTTGGCCTGATGGCAGGAGGAGAGCATCTAAGGTCACTCCACACTGTGGAGGGCTGGGTCACACAGTGTGGACAGCTGGGCCCTAAGTTCACTGTAGGTGGAGGCTGGTTACTCATGGGCAATGCCCTCCTTGCATTGCCCCACCTCTCTCTCTCTCTCCAGGTCCTGTTGGGGGAACAGCATTTCCATAAATGACAGGCCTGAAGGATACAAGAGTGGAATGTGATTTGCCCTAAGTTTACTTAAATACACCAAACAAGCCAATACATCAAAAGTATGATCTGTCCAGAATGATCTCCTTCACTTGTTTGTTGAGATTCTCTGAGGTCTTCCTCGAATGTGTGGACTGTCCAGTGGTTCCTGACACCATGACAAGGAGCCTCTGGGGAAATGCATGCTCTGCCACAGGTCTTCCCTGGGATCTTTTCTTTGTTGTACCATTTTTGAGTTCTCTTCCCCAGCATAGTGATTGGAATCCAGGGGCAGCCTCTGGGAGCATCCTGTCTCCTTTGGGATTCTGCTGTTTTTAACTCAGAACCTTAGCAAACAGAGCCCCACCTCCATGTCAATTCTGTTCTCACACCTGGGAGAGAGTTATGTTTAGACAGGTGCTGCTAGGTGTTGCCATTTTCCCTCATTCTCCAGACTACCAATAGGAAGGGTTATAAAGCAGGATTCCAAAGAAACCCTATGCTTTTTCTATTTGAGCAACTACAAATAAGAATAGAAGACCTAGAGGTTAGAACTAAAACCAAGAGACAGAAACTGCAGTGAAGCAGATTTGGGCTCAACATGAAAGTTTTAATGAAGTGGCTCACATAGTATTCTCAGCCTTGTGTGGAATTAACCACCCCAAGTTGCATATAACTCAATATCATCGTTATATAATTGACCAAATACTAAGCACCTATTTTGTTCAGGGCACTCTGTGCTGGGCCCCAGGCATGTAACAGTGAAGGAGAACCCCAATGTGGGGTGACAGCAGGCTGAGATGAAAACATGAAACAAATGAGTCATTGTATGTTGGGATAGGAGGCAGAAAGGAACAAACAGGGTGTAATGACAGAGAATAAGACGGGCCCAAGTTAGATAGGGTCGCCAAAGAAGAACTCATCCAGGTAACTGATTATAACTATAAATCCTGATTGTGAAATCCCAGAGCTAAAACTGACCTAAGAGCTCATCATGTATAAATACCGCTGGTCACAGATGCAGAGAGGTAAGGGACCAGCACATAACCACAGGGGAGATGGTGGAGGGGCTGTGGCCAATACTTAGCAGCCATGGCTCCCAGTCCAGTCTTGCCTTCTGCATTTGAACTCCCCAGTGAGTTCCCCATATCAGCTGGATTCTGAGACCTTAAGGCCCTTTCCAATTCCTACACATCAGGATTCAAAAATGGAAGGTGGAGGGGCATTTACAACACCTGGTTGCCAAGACAGTTGAAATCAAATCCTCTGGGTCACAAATCTCCATTGCAGATAGTATTTTCTGGATTGACTCATTGCATTGATTGCAAATCAGATGGATACGGAACCACCTTGACTTTCTGCTGGGTTGACTTAGCCAAGAAATCAGCTCATCTTTGACTTGAAAGACTGAGATGTGGGAGTGAGAAGCTTAAAGAAACATCCAACAAGCAGGTGGCTCTGCTAATAGTGAGCTTAGCACTTGTTGCTTCACGCGGCCCTTCCTTCTGGAGAGCACATTCCTGGAAGCCAGTGCTTGCTTTTTGTTCCAGTTCTCAGGAGTGGGTCCTTGAGGTTGGGTCCGTGGTCTTGTCTTTGATAATAAAGCCACACACCGAGGCCTGGACAAAGTGTGGAAGAGGTTGGCAGAAGAGGATCAGAGCAGCGGAGTGTATGGACCTACTCACCATCCAGGAGACACCCCCAACTCCACTCCCTTCCTCTGCAGATCCCTCGGGTGAAGGTGGAGACTGCAGCTGCCTTAGCTGAACCTCGTTAAAACTTTCTACCAGGCCATGGCTACTTTTTTTTTTTTTCATTGTGTCTTTTTTTTTCTTTCTTAGAAAAGTTGTGGGTTTACAGAACAATCATGCATAAAATACAGGATTCCCATATACCACCCCACCACCAACACTTTGCATTCCTGTGGAACATTTTTTATAATTGATGATAGCACATTTTTATAATTGTACTATTAATTAAAGTCTATGATTTAACTTAGGGTTCACTGTTTTCGTAGTGTAGCTCCATGGATTTTAAAAATATATATATTCTGTTACCATATATACAATCTAACATTTCCCCTTTTAATCATATTCAGATATATATATATATACATATGTATATACTTCAATGCTGTTAATTGTGTTCACAATTTTGTGCTACTATCACCACCATCCATAATCAAAGCAGTTTCATCATTCCAAATAGGAACGCTGTTTATTTTAAGCCTTAACTTCCCATTCCCTATCCACTGGTAACCTATATTCTAGATTCTGACTCTATGAGTTTGCTTATTCTAATTGTTTCAAATCAGTGAGCCTATACAATATTTGTCCTTTTGTGTCTGGTGTAGTTCATTCAACATGATGTCTTCAGGGGCATCCATATTGTTGCATGTATCAGGACTTCATTCTTTTTTATGGCTTTATAATATTCTTTAAAAAAATAAAATTTGATTAAAGTATATCATTCATACATGAACATACAGAAAAGATGTATAGCAAAATTTGTGAATTTACAGAATAAACATGTATATCATCATACAAGGCTCCCATATATCTCCCCATCACTAGTTTGCATTGTTGAAAAACATGTTATAAACTATGAAAGAGCATAATCAAAATATTACTACTAACTATAGCCCATGTCCTACATTTGATGTATTTTTCCCCCAACCCACCTGTAACTGTTGGGGAATTTGATGTAATTATGAATTCCAAAAATATAATTGGATCATGCTTGTAAACTGATCTGTTAATCTGGACATGATTAGGGCATTGACTGGGCCACATCAGTAGGGTGCTGAGCCCCACCCCTTAGTGGTTGGGGGAATCGAATATAAAAGGCAAGGCAAAGGACAGTTGAAGCAGTCTTTTGAGAAGCAGTTTTGATGTTTGAAAGAAGGCCCCAGGAGAAGAGAAGCAAGCTGTTCACTGATCATCTACAGCTAACCTTGTAGAGGAAACAGGAGCTAAGCCCAGAGAGAAATGCAGCCCCAGGAAGAGAGGAAACCCTAGAAGCCTGAATCCTGGCAAATGCCGGCACCTGCTTGCTCTAACACGTGGCAATGGACTGTGGTGAGAGAAGAAACTTAATGCTTTATGGCCTGCTATCTGTGGACTTCTACCCCAAATAAATACCCTTTATAAAGACCAACTCATTTTTGGTATTTCACATTAGCATCCCTTTGGCTGACTAATACAGAATTTGGAACCGAGGAGTGGGGAAGTGCTTTTGTAATTACCAAAATGTTGGAACGGTTTTATAAATGGGTAAGGGGTATTTTTTGGAGGAATTGTGAAATGCTTTATGGAAAAGTCCTAGATCACATTGAAGAGACTGTTGATAGTAATATGGATGCTAAAGAGACTTTCTATGATGCCTTAGAAGTAAATGGTGAAACTATTATTGGAAACTAGAGAAAAGGAGATCCATGTTTTAAAGTTGCAGAGAACTTAGCAAGATTAACTCCTGGTGTTATATGGAAGTCAGAATTTGAAAATGGTGAACTGGACATTTAGCTGAAAAACTTTCCAAGGTAAACTCGGAAAATGTGGCTTGGCTTCTCCTTGCAGCTTATAGCAAAATACTAGATGAGCGAAATACATTAAGGACTGAACATTTTGGCAGAAAGAAAACAGAAGCTGATTCCAGAACTTCCAAGTTTCTGGAAATCAATTTACCAGATAAAAGTGCCCCATTTGAAGATTTAGCTAAACCTGGAACTTGTAAATCAGAATTGAAGATGCAGTTATCTCAGAAAGACTTGTGGAAAGTCTTACTGTCTGATGGCTTGGACCCCTGCTTCCTGCATGCTAAACCAACAAAGTTTTTGAGAGAGCTGTATGAACAAAACCACTGTCAGCTTGGACAAAAGAGAACATGGAAAGGAGAGATTGAAGGAGAATCAGCTTTAAGAAGAAAACCTTGGAAGCAGAGAGCTGGACTTAAGACATCTCCTTGGGCCAAGAAAGGAGCCCCACCCATGTGTACAGCTGTTCCTACCCGATGTTCTGAAAAAGTTTTGATGCCCCATGGTGCAGAAAGGGTGAGTTTTCCCCAGCAGTTGAAGAGGGTCGATGTCCCCACCCAATGTTCTGGGAGAGTTTTGACACCCCAGGGTGCAGGGAGGGTGGAGCACATTCCTCAAAGATTAGGGTGGTTAAGGTCAACACCCCATAGGTCTGAGAGGGGTGTACCTGTCCCCCAAAGGTTAGGGAAGGCCAGGTGGTCAACTCGTTGCTCTGAGAGGGTTGAGCCTGTATACCAAAGGTTAAGGGGAATGTTATCTTCACCTCACTGTACTAGGGGGGCTAAGACTCTAACCCAAAGATTGGGTAAGGTGTGGCAATCACCCCAACACTCTTGGAGGGTGAGGTCTGAAGCTTGGTCGACACCCAGATGCTTGATGAGGGTGGAACCAAGAAAATGGCCATTGGGCAAGCCTGTGGAAAGGGTGGGTTCCCATGTGGCCCCAAGGAGAAGAAACCATCATCTTAAAAATAACTCTCAGACTTTGAAATCAAATGGAGGATGCCCTGCAAGTTCACTGAACTGTAGAGGATCCATAACTCATGTTTAACATCCCAATTTCTCCTTATGATATTGAAAATGTTTATCCTTTGTCTTTCCATTTGTGTATTGGAAGGAGTTAATTGGTTTTGTAAGTTTCAGAGGTCTATAGCAGACAGGATTTTGCCTGAAGGCAAACTGTATTTCTTTAAAATGCCTATGATATGATTTTGTACTTGAATTGTTACTGATTTAAGTTTTTTTGAGAATTGTAAAGTATTTTTGGAATTCAGAGGGTGGAATGTAACCGTTGGGGAATTTGATGTAATTATGAATTCCAAAAATATAATTGGATCATGCTTGTAAACTGATCTGTTAATCTGGGCATGATTAGGGCATTGACTGGGCCATGTCAGTAGGGCGTTGAGCCCCACCTCTTAGTGGGTGGGGGAATCGAATATAAAAGGCAAGGCAAAGGACAATTGAAGCAGTCTTTTGAGAAGCAGTTTTGGTGTTTGAAAGAAGGCCCCAGGAGAAGAGAAGCAAGCTGGTCAGCTGATCTACAGCTGACCTTGTGGAGGAAACAGGAGCTAAGCCCGGAGAGAAATGCAGCCCCGGGAAGAGAGGAACCCCAGAAGCCTGAACCCTGGCAAATGCAGGCACCTGTCTTGCTCTAACACGTGGCAATGTACTGTGGTGAGAGAAGAAATTTAACGCTTTATGGCCTGGTATCTGTGGACTTCTACCCCAAATAAATATGCTTTATAAAGACCAACCCATTTTTGGTATTTCACATTAGCACCCCTTTGGCTGACTAATACACCACCCAATTATTAAGACCTATATTAGTATTATATATTTGTTATCATTCAGGAGAAAATGTTTTCATATTTGTCCTGTTAACCACAGTCCATTATCTACCACTAGATTCTTTGTGTTATACAGTCCCATCCTTTGTACAGTCCATTCAAAGTGTACACTCAGTGACTCATTTTCATCACAGAGTTGTGCCATCCTCACCTCAATTTTATAATGTTTTCATTATTCCAAAAGGAAAAATACCATATCCCTTATACCTCCCTATTGTCACATCTTAGTATTGAAAGAAATGTCTTCTTGCCATTGCTGCAAAATATTACAATATTACTATTAACTATTGTACATAAGTTATATTAGTTGTAATTTTTCCGTGTATCACCATATTCTTTGCACTTTGTAAAAGAAGAGCATTTTTATGGTTGATGGACATTTGGGATGCCTCCATCTTTTGGCAATTGTGAATAATGTCACTATGAACATTGGTGAAAATTTTGAATTCCTTCTTTCAGTTCTTTTGGGTACACTCCTAGTAGTGGGATTGTCCAGTCATATGGTAATTCTATACTTAGCTTCCTGAGGAACTACCAAACTTCCACATTTGGTGTAGATCAGCTGCACCATTTTACATTTGTCTTCCTATTTCTCCACATCCTTTCCAACACTTTCTATTTTCTATTTTTTTAAATAGTAGCAGCCTTTCTAATGCGTGTGAAATAGTATTACATTGTGGTTTTGATTTGCATTTCCCTGATGGCTAATGTTGTTAAGCATCTTTTCATGTGCTTCCTGGCCATTTGTAAATCTTCTTTAAAGAGATGTCTGTCCAAGCATTTTGTCCATTTTTAAATTATCTTTTTGTTGTTAAGTTGAAGAATTTCTTTATATCTTCTGGTTATTAATCCTTTATCAGACATGGTTTCCAAATATTTTTCCCATTGTATAGGTTGTCATTTTACTTTTTAATTTTTGATGAGGTCCCATCTATCTATATTTTTCTGTTGTGCTTTGGGTGCAAAATCTAAGAAACCATTGCCTAATGTAAGGTCCTGAAGAAGCTTCCCTATATTTACTTCTAGGAGTTTGACAATTCTAGCTCTTATATTAAAGTATTTGATCCTTTTGAGTTGATTTTTATATATGGTGTGAGGTAGGGTTCCTTCTTTTTTTGCAAATCAAAATCCAGTTTTCCCAGTATCATTTGTAGAAGAGACTATTCTTTCCCAATTGAGTGGTCTGTCTTTGCCACCTTGTCAAAAATCAGTTGGCCATAAACATGAGGGTTTTTTTCTGAGCTTGCAATTGGATTCTGTTGGTCTATATGTCTGTCTTTATGCCAATACCATGCTGTTTTGATTATTGTGGCTTTGTAATAAGTTTTAGGAAGTATGAGTCCTCCAACTTCATTCTTCTTTTTCAAGATGACTTTAGCTATTTGGAGCTTCTTACCCTTCCATATAAATTTGATGATTAGCTTTTCCATTTCTGCAAATATTGCTTTTGGAATTTTTAATTGGGACTGCATTAAATCTATAAATGGCCTTTGGTAGTATTAACATCTTAATGATATTTAGTCTTCTAATCCATGAAGGCATAATATCCTTCCATTAGTTCTTCTTTAATATTTTGAAGTTTTCTTTGTACAAGTCCTTTGTATCCTTGGTTAGATTTATCCCTAGATAATTGATTCTTTTAGTTGCTATTGTGAATGGAATTTTTTTTCTTGATTTTTTTCTTCCAACTGTTCATTGTTTGTGTATAGAAACATTACTGATTTTGGGGTGTTGATATTGTATCCCACCAATTTGCTAAATTCTTTTATTAGCTTTAGGTGTTCAGGGATTTCTGTATGCAAGATCATATTATCTATAAATAAGGAAAGTTGTACTAATTCCTTTCTAATTGGGATAACTTTCATTTATTTTTCTTGCCTAATTTCTCTGGCAGTATGTCTACTACAGTGTTGAATAACAGTGGCGACAGTGGGCATTCTTGACTTGTTCCTGATCTTAGAGGGAAAGCTTTCAGTCTTAAATGATTAAGCAGGATGTTAGCTGTGGGCTTTTCACGTATGCCCTTTATCAGGTTGAGGACGTTTCTTTCTATTCCTAGTGTTCTAAGTGTTTTTATCAAGAAGAGATGCTGTAGTTTGTCGCACGCCTTTTCTGCATCCATTGAGATGGTCATGTGTTTTTTTTCCCCTTCATTCTATTAATGGCATATTACATTAATTGATTTTCTTACCTTGAACATATCCCTTGCATACCAGGGATAAATCCCACTTGATCATGGTGTGTAATTCTTTCAACATGCTGTTGGATTTATTTTTTTAAAGTATTTTCTTATAGATTTTTTGTCTCTGTATTCATAAAAGGTATTGGTCCATAGCTTGTGGTATCTTTATCTATCTTTGGTATGAGGGTGATCATACCAAATGATCTCATAGAATGAAATAAGGAGTCTTCTCTCCACTTCAGTTTTTTTCAAAGAGTTTGAGAAGAATTGGATTTAAGTCTTCTTGGAATGTTTGGTAGAATTCCCCTGTGAACTCATCTGGCCCTGGGCTTTTGTTTGTTAGGAATTTTTTGATGACTGATACAATCTCTTTACTAGTAATTTGTTGGTTGAGATCTTTTATTTCTTTTTGAGTCTATGTAAGTAATTTGTGTGTGTCTCAGAATATGTCCATTTCATCTAGGTTATTTAATTCATTGGCATACAGTTGTTCATAGTATCCTCTTACAGTCCTTTTTATTTCAGTAGGGTCAGGGTCAATAGTAATGTCCCCCTTTTCATTTCTGATTTTTATTACTTGTATCCTCTCTCTTTTTTCTTTGTTATCTAGTTAAAAAAAATTTTTTTTTCTCTTTTCAAAGAAACAGATTTTGTTTGGTTGATTCTCTCTATTGTTTTTGTATTTTCTATTTCATTTATCTACACTCTGATCTTTGTTTTTCCCTGCCTTCTGCTCACTTTGGGTTTAGTTTGCTGTTTTCCTAGTTCTTCCAGTTTTGAGGTCAGGTTCCTGATTTGAAGCCTTTCTTTTTGTAATGTAAGCATTTAGAACTATAAATTTCCCTCTCAGAACTGACTTCACTGCATCCCATAAGTTTTGGTATGTTGTATTATCATTTTCCTTTGTCTCAACATATTGCCTAATTTTATTTCTGATTTCTTTGTTTAAGTGTATGTTGTTTAATTTCCACATATTTGTGAATTTTCCATTTCTCCCTCTGCTATTCATTTCTAGCTTCATTCCATTGTGGTTGGAGAACATACATTGTATGATTTCCACATTTTTGAATTTATTGAGGCTTGGTTTGTGACATATGGTTCATCCTGGAGAATGATCCCTGTGCACTCGAGAAGAATGTGCATTCTATTTTCTTTGAGTGCAATGTCCTATAAACGTTTGTTATGTCTAGTTGGTTTAGTGTATCATTCAAGTCCTGTAATCCCTTATTGATCTTCTGACTAGATTTTGTAGACATTGTTGAGAGTAGTGTGTTAATGTCTCTTACTATTAGTGTAGAACCATCAATTTTTCCCTTTGAATCTGTCAGTATTTGCTTCATATAATTTGGGGCTCTGCTTTTTGGTACATATATATTTATAATTATTACATCTTCCTGTTCAGTTTCCCTTTTATCAATATATAATGACCATCTTTGTTCTCATAAATTTTTTTTTTTCTTTTTTTTCTTTTTAGGAGATATCGGGGATTGGACCCAGGACCTTGTACATGGGAAGCTGGCGCTCAACCACTGAGCTACATCCCCTCTCCAATAAGAATTGTTTTTGTTTGTTTGTTTATTTTTTTAGGAAGTACTGGGGATCAAATCCGGGACATCATTCATGGGAAGCAGGCACTCAATCAGTTGAACTACATCCTCCCCCTCATAATTATTTTTGACTTAAAGTCTATTTTATCCAATATTAGTATGGCTGCCCCAGGTCTCTTTTGGCTACTGCTTTCATGGTATATATTTTCTATCCTTTCATCCTTAACCTACTTGTATCTTTGAATTTAAGGTTAGTCTTCTGCAGATAGAATATAGTTGTGTCTTCCTTTTTTATCCATTTTGCCAGTCTCTGCCTTTGAGTGGAGAGTTTAACCCATTCACATTTAAAGTCACTACTGATAATACAGGACTTTCTTCTGCCATTTAGCTATTTAACCTTTCTAACTGTTATAACTTTTTTGTCCTTCACTTCTGTTAAAGCCTACTTTT
Organism: Tolypeutes matacus; assembly: GCA_026826555.1. NCBI lineage: Eukaryota > Metazoa > Chordata > Mammalia > Cingulata > Chlamyphoridae > Tolypeutes > Tolypeutes matacus. Next base: position 2,322,196 of record JAKSZT010054380.1, on the reverse strand, counting down.
ATATTTATTTGCTTTTTTGTGTTGTACCATATTGCGTGACTTTTCATTTCTATTTGGATATTTTTTTAATCTGTTTTCTTTTTGGTTACTATGGGGTTCAAATTTAACATCCTAAATATATAACAATCATATTTGGTTTGATACCAACTTAACTTTGATAGCATGAACATATACTTTTCCCTCACCACTCCCTCACCACTCACCCCTCTCTTCCCTCACCACTTTTGTACTCATTACCACATATCTTTGTACACTGTATGTCCAAAAACCTAGATTTATCATTACATTTTATGCATTTGCATTTTAGCACCTGTAGGAAGTAAGAAGTGGAGTTACATACCAAACAATACAATACAATAATACTGGCATTTATAATTAGTCAAATGGTTACCTTTACTGCATGTATTATTTTTTCTTTATGCTGCTTTGAACCACTGTCTAGTGTCTTTTGTTTCAATCTGAAGAACTCCCTTTAGCATTGTTTGTAGATTAGCTCTAGTGATGATGAACTTCTCTTGCTTTTGCTTATCTGAGAATATGTTAATATATCCCTCATTTTTAAAAGAGAAGCTTACCAGATATAAAATCCTTGGCTGGCAGTTGTTTTCCTTCAGCACTTTTAAGTATTTCATTCCACTACCTTGTTGCCTCCATGGTTTGTGATGAGAAATCAGCACTCACTATAATTGGGACTCCCTTCAACGTAACATGTTGCTTTTTTTCTTGCAGCTTTCAGAACTTTCTCCTTGTCCTTTGCATTTGATATGTAAACACTATATGATGAGTGTATTTTTCTTCATGTTTCTCCTGTTTGATGTTCTCTGAGCTTCTTGGATGTGCATATTCACTTCTTTTACAAAGTTTGGGAAGTTCTCTGTCATTATATCTTTTACTATTCTTTTTTGCCTCTTCCTTCCTTCCTCCCTTCCTCCCTTCCTTCCTTCCTTCCTTCCTTCCTTCTTTCCTTTCTCTTTCTTCTCCTTATGGGACTCCCATAATATGTATATTGGTGCTCTTGATGGTGTCTTATAGCTATCTTAGGCTATTTTCACTTTTAACATTTCTTTTTTCTTTCTGCTCTTCAGCCTGTCTCTTTCAAGTGTCTTGTCTTCAAGTTCACTGATTCTTCTTCTACCATCTTCTCTTGAAACTCTTCTGGGCATTTTTCATTTTGGTTATTGTGGTCTTCAACTCTAGTAGTCCTGGTTTGTTCCTTTTTAAATTTTCTTTCTCTTTACTTAGACTCTTATATTGTTCATTCATTGTTTTCCTGTTATCCTTTAGTTTTTTTCTCTGTACTTTCCTTCATGTCCTTGATGATTTTTGAGATAAATTGTTAAAGGCTTTGTTAGGTATGTCCACATTCTTATCTTCTTTGTTTGTGTTTTCTGTATTTTTATCCTCTTCCTTTGGATAGACCATCATTTCCTATTTCTTTGTTTGTCTTGTATTCTTTTGTTGTACACTGTACATTTTATATTTTAAAATGTTATCTCTGGTATTTACTCCCTGAGATGTCTGTTTCTTGATTTTGTAATCAGCTGGTGATGACAGAGATTTTCTTGAGCCTCAGCCCTCCTATCATAAAAGTTTGCCCAAGATGAATGCAGTATGCAGGGTTTTCTCTGTCTTTCTGGGTGTCTGTATTTTCCTGGGCTTTAGACTGTTTATTGTTTTGAAGTTCCTCTGCTTACAGGAGTATGGTTGTCCCCTCTATTTCCCAGAAGACAGACCTCCCTCTCCTGGGTAATCAAAGCTAGAAGGACTTTTCCCCAGACTGTCCACCTCTATAGCTTTTTATAGTCCTTTCATTGTCTCATGCTGCTTTTGTCTGAAGGGCAAATTCTGGGAGGAAGGTCACTCGGAAAGTATTTTCCCAAGTTGGTCTTTCCCAGTCAAAACAGGGCCAGGGACCCATGAAAGGAGCGCACACCATCTCCAAGGTGTGCTGGAGAGGGGATCAGAAAGGGTGTCAAAGGCTTCTTTGATGGCTCCCCAAAGCTGAGTTTTCTTGGTCTGCCCAGCAATTGTAGCCCTTCAGCTAATTGTCCCCCACAGTCCTGAGGATGTGCTCTATCTTTAAATCTCTACTGCCTCTGCCTCTGTTTGAAGAGGGTTGAAACAATGGCTCTAGCCACATTTGTCTGAAGTGGGATTAAAGCTATGGTTGCCACCATCTTTTTCTGGGTTGCCTTGAAACAATAGTTGCCCTTAGAGAAGGGACCCAGTGATCTGAATTTGCTTATCAAAAGCCATGATTAGTGCTCTGCAGTGGTCTTGAGAAAGAAGATATTTATGTCACCAGTGAGCTAGCCAGGGACTGGACCCTACAGTGACCTGCCGTGAGAGTTGGGGATGGATGCTGGGAGCCACCTCCCAAAGAGAACAATTTATAGTTCTTTACTGTAATTTACCAGCTTCTTCCTCTTGTTCTTCCCTCAATGCTGTACAGTGTTCTTATGTCTTCCAGAGTTTCAAAATAGTTGTTTTAGACAGTTCTTGCCTGTTTAATAGTTGTTTTGGTGGAAGGACTGAGTCCTGGAGCTCCCTACTCAGCTATCTTCCCTGGAAGTTCCCCAGGCTACTTTTGCTAGTAACTTTTTCATGTGGTTAAGTTTGATTGAGGGGGGGGAATTCTTGCTTTCAATATTAGAAGAACTGTCACATTGAACAGTCAAGAAACCCATCAGATGACTTTTGCCCCTGCATTTTCCAGCATGTTTCTAGGTCTGGAACTCTGTTTGGGTAAGGATGCTCTTGGGGAGCTGATATTCTAACTGGCAGTGTGGTAGTGGTTGACAATAAAGGGAAAAAAAAATAATATCAGACAGTGGTAGTGGTATGAAGAACATAAAGCAGAATAATGTGATAGAAAATTCCAGAGCTGACATTCCCAGGCAACAATACTTTTCTGAGAATGTGACATTACAGATGAGAAGTGAATGTAAGACTCAGCCATGAGAAGACAAGAAGGTTAATTTTTCTAGGCAGAGAGGTAAAAAAAGGAAACTGAAACAGTGCAAATATCCCAAGGCAGGAATTAGCCTGGAGTCTTTAAGAACTATAAAGAAAATGGAACACCGTAAATGACAGAATCGTTGATTGTAAACACAGAGAGATTAGTTGGGTTAGTATCATGTGGGTGCAGGTGCTTCAGCAGAAGTTTCTGTAGTAAGGCTAAAGAGATTGGATTTCTTTTGAGGGCAATGGGAATCCACTAAGAAGTGTTTAACCAAGGATTGATATGATTTTATTTATGTGTTTATAAAATCATTCTGGGTATTGGGTGGATTAGGACTTGTTGGAGATCAGAGAGCTAGATTGGTAATGGGGAGACCCCAGTTAAGAAGCCATTGCAGAGTTAGAGAACATTGTGGCTTGGACTAGGAGATATTGCAGGTGAAGAAAAGAGGACCAATTAAGGATATATTTTATGTAAATATGGGTTATATATATAGACTTATATATAATGTATATTTGACTCAGAAAAGCAAATTGGAGCCAATGATGGAAGCATGTTTCCATTTAAAAATCAATATGATAGAAAGAGCATGAGATTTGGTGTCTGTCAAACATGGATTCAACTTCAGCCCTTCCATATAAAAGTTGTATGATATAAGGTAGCTCATCCAGTCCTGGACCTCCACAAACCTACCTGTACAATGTCTCTTGAATCTGATTTCCCTACAGAGTCACTGTGCCAAGTAACCAATGGACTTGTTGGGTACCCACTGTGTAAGGGATCTCAATATCTTTTTCTTTCCCCTTGTTGCCCACAGGATGTGCTTAGTGTGGAGCCAGCGGCCTTGGATGCTTCACCATGGAAGGCTTTGATGTAAGAGGGTGGTGTGAAGGCTCCTATTCTAGGTGGGAATTTTGGACTATATACCTTCAAAGGTCCTTCCCAAATTTAAGGTTACATAATTCTGCATGTGTATTACATATATGACTGCCATTTGATACATTCACAAGGAAGAGAAAGAATTAACTGTTTCAAGAAGCTTGTGGCTGAGTCTCTTGGCAAGTTGGCTGCAGGACTGGAGGCTAATCGTCTTCATTATTGGTGTGGATTGCAGACCTCACTGAGTGCTATCGCATGTCTCAGGAAGTTCTTTCTATGTGCTCAATTTTATTAAATTACAGATTGGGGTCTAGGAGGAAAGTTTCTTTGCATTTTATTAAAAAGTTGCTATTTTTTAAAACATAAAATGGCCTTTAGCAACAAGGGCATTAGATTTGGTCAACATGTTTTAAGGCTTTCGAAAGCTGTTGTGAAACACTGATAACCAGATGAGCCAATGGTTGGTTAAAATGGTTAAGTTGACCTAGATATCATCCTAGTGCATATCAGAGATAGTTCTTCATCTTAGAAAATTGCTGCCATGAACAAAAACAAGTCCAATTATTTGAAATGGCAATTTTCAAGTTTTGGGTTTATGTTAAAAAATAGCGAAAATCTGAAATTCTGTGAAAATGACCAGCCCTGTTCATGATCTGGTTCTTCTTCTATTTGGGGAGAGGTCATGGCATGGAATAATTTTCCTAAGCTGTGTATAGGTTCAGCCCCTACAAGTTTGGCCATAGTGCAACCAAATATATTCCCAAAAAGAATATGGATGAGTTTGCATAACATTTCAGAATACTTAATTCCAGATTTTCAAGAGATTGAAGAGTTCTTGAAAATCTATTCTCAGCCATTTCATGTTTCTTAGGGGTTTTGCCCTGGTAAAGGAGACCATAGTTTCTGAAATGACTTTCCCATATTCCCACTGTTGTGCACATGTACACAGAGCATATATTTAACTAGAAAAATCCCAATTCTATACATTGGGACATTTCCCTGTACTTCTTTTACCCTTTAATAAAGTAGACCCCATATCTTTAGACTTAAGAGTTCCTGATGTTACAATACTGTTGGGCTTGGGTTCCTGGGAATTCTGAAGTTTAACCCTGATTCTTTCAAATGAATCATGGATGAACTTGCATAGACCCTAGTTTCTCTGTGACTCAATTTCTCCTTCTATGAATTAGAGACAATAGCAGATACTATTTAAAAAATCCTCAAAGGTTGGGGAAGATTTTTAAAGTAGTAAATTATTTTTATATCCTTAAGTAAAATGTGCCACAACTCCTGTATTTCAACCTGTGGAAATGAAAATTAGTCCATTTATTATTTTTTTCAGCTGTAATGGCCACTGGGAAATTAAGCTAACCTAAAACTGCTTTTTAAAGCATGCTATTAAAGGGCGTTCTGATTAGGTTGTTCTTCTTTAAGCTCATACTTAAGGGTTAGTTTCATAGACTCTGATTCCCACAAGATGGAAGCAACTTCTCTTGAGTCCTGGTGGGAGCTGGCACCTAACAAACATCTTGTTTCATGGATAATTAGACCTCACAAGGGTGTCTGCACTGTACATATTTATCTAAGTTTAACGCAAGTCATGAGCTTTGATAGGGTGTGTTTATGTCTCACTTTCATGAGAATTGGTCTACCCCTTGTCTTTGGTTTCAGCTATTAGAGTCAAACTATACCCTTCATGAACTAAATGCATGTGTTTTGCTTCCTTAGATTCCAATATCTTTGCAACTTGCTGAAGAAATTCAAGAAGCTAGGCAATTCCTTGCAAACCTTTTGGCACAGGCTCCAATTTTCTCTCCTCCACTAGCAACTCTCCAACATATTGAAATGGAAGCTAGAGAATGGAACTTTCTTTTTTCTCTTTGTGACCTTGACAGTTACGAAATTACATTTTCTAGTTTTAGTGTATAATAGTTGAAGGCATGTTTAGGTAGCAAATATTTTGTGAAGGTTTTCCCTAATAACGTACCTTGAATTGCTGTCAAAAGTTGGTGCCCCGATGGCATTAACTGGAGCTCTGGCTCGTTTGAGAATTAAAGGATCTCGGGATATATTAGAGACTCCTGTACTTGAATGAGTGGTGAAATGATGGAGATAATGATGCATTAATCTTAACATTTCACATACTCCAAGAAACATTAAGACCACATCCAACCTGATTATAGATTTAGATAGAGATGGAAAATGTCTTTCTCACATGTCTAGGGTGGTGGTTTTATAGGCCTTCAGGCCCCACTTGAACTTAGCTCAGCCATCACTGTAGAACATGGTGGATAGAGGACCAGTTCTGGATCAATCTCGACTTGCCTTCAGAACACTCAGGGACAGGCCAGACAGGTGTGCCAAGAAGAAATGCAATCCACTGGAAGAATGGGCTCTTTGGAGGCCATGCCAACCCAAGTAGGTAGACGTGCAAGCAATTGGTGGCAGAGCATCTAACTCATCAGAAGAGGTGTCCAGGTGAGCTGGACTCAGCAGTGGAGCAGGTGATAGTTGGCACGGGGTAGGTCTGAAACAGGTAGTAGGTGTCTCGCCAATGCAGGTTAAGGGCAGGGCAGCAATTGGGTTCTGGATGTCTAGGGACTTTAAGGAAGAAAAGTATTTTCAATACCTGTCAATCTTCCTTTTTGTTCAGGTTTTTATTTAAGCCAGGCATTTGAGACCTGAGTATCAGACAGGTTTAAAAGATGTCATGAGAATGAGAGAAAAAAATGGGTTCTTATTGAACTGAATATCAACACAGCTCCTGCGACATGTACTGGTCACCCAGCACCCATGACCTCCCCCTACTTACCGTGCCTTCCTTTGGGCAGGGCTAGGTGGCCAGCCCAAGCCAATGGACATGCAGTGGAAATGGAGGAAGGTGTGGGGGGGGAAATGGAGCTGGAGAGGGAGGCCAGTTCCAGACCCCAAAGATCTTTGAGGGAGGCCAGATCCAGAGTTTCCAATTTTTGAGTGCTTATGCCTCATCCTGCTGCATGTGGGGAGTAAAAGAAGAGTTTAAGCTTCGTATGAACATGATGGTATTTGCATTTTAGAAATAGTGCTCTGGGGACTAAGAAGAGAAGGGAGGGGAGGTGGCAAGGAGGAAGTGAGAAGACCATGAGCAGGCTGAAGCCAGATCTGGGAAGAGGCACCAGGACACTGCCGGCCTTGAGGCAAGGTGAGGACAGCCCTGGGGTGTCCACAAAGGGACATTTGCAGAGCTCCTGGGTGTTGGGGATTTGACATATGCTATTTCATTTAACATTTGCATTGAGATGAATATTATAATGCACACTCCACAAATGAGGAAACCAAAACTTAGAAAGTTATTTGACTTGCCCTTCATGGCTTAGTGATTAGCTGGGGAAACAGAAGCATGAGGACTCTCACTCCAAAATTTGCATAACTTATTTCAGGATGAAGGGTAAAGCTGAATATATCACAATTTATTCATAGGAGTGAGTTGTTGGGAACTAAACAACCCACGCATTAAGAAAGTTAGTATACTGTGCCAACTCTTTAGGTTGTTAAATGTTATGGGAGGGAATTTCTAAGTCATTACTAAGTCATGTTCCTTCTTCTTTTTTTCATTCATTCATTCATACAGCAAACATTCATCAAATATTTATAATGTACCAGGAATTATGCTGGGTGCTGTGGATACAAAGATAAGTAAGATACAGTCTCTTTCCCCCGAGGAGCTCACAGTGTGACATAGAAGGTAGACCCCTACTATGTGCTCCATCGTGCAAGCACCTGACTATACAATGCACTCTACAAGCTGGTGACCACTGTTTGAGCCTGATGCTGTGGCAGCACAGTGGAGGGGTCATTCCCTCTGCCAGGGAGATGGGAAAAGAACCAGAGAGGAGGTAACACTCTGGCTGGCCCTTGAAGGACATGTGAGATTTTCCTTTCCTTCACAGTTTCTTCTCTCTCCTTCACCAATTGGTGCTTGCCAGTCATCTGCCAGAGCCTGGGTAGAGGCTGAGGAGTCAATCTTCCCTCCTCCCACAAGAGCCACTCATTACCAAACTCTTCAAAGAGTGTTAGGATGACTCAACTTAGACTACTGAAGTCATAATTGATCAAGAAATTCAGTGTCAGTGGCTGGGTTCTTCTGTGTTTTGAAAGGCCCCTCATTTCAGCAATGGAGGGCTGCATGGTACAAGGGTTTGGCAAAATCCACATATTCCTATTGAGTTAAGCCTACACACAGATAACATTTAGTGGAGCTTCCAATAGTTGGTTGCACAATTTTACTTGATGTTTGCGGCAGGATTTTTCTATGGATTTCTGACAAATTCACATCCTCCATTGCCCCAAGGTGGAGCAGAAATGGAGAGAACACAAGGCAAGGATGGGTCCAAGGCCATCAGCGAGTCCCAGGCAAGGTTCAGCTCAGCAGCCTGACTTCCTGCCTCCCCAGAGAGTGGCTGACTGCCCAGTAATAGTTGCCAGGATGACTGAGGCTGCTGATTACAAAGCCACAGCTCACAGGCTAGTCATTCTGTCTGTGTTTCTATCAAGGCCAGGAATGCTGGTCAGCAGCAAATGCAGGAAATTTTAAAAGATCAAGAGCAGCTGACAACAAAATCCATTTTGGGATGTTTGTAACAAAACAATCCACGACTCGGCACTTTCCGGGGGTGAGGACCAAAATGGAATATGACTGGCGGCCAGCATCACCTCCTCCATCTTCCACGTCTGCTTTGAGCCATGAGGGATGGTCTAAAAATAATGGCCGGACCTCACAGTATGGGTGCTTTTGTTATTTACCCTTTTATGATTTGGTCTTCAGAAAAACATCTTTATAAGGGCTGAGGGTTTTCCTATCATTTGTATTTATAGACTCCTTTATTCTGAAGACATCAGAGTGCCTCCTCCCATTTCTGAGAACTAAGTGGTAAGCCTTCACTGAGGGGTAGGTGATTTAAGATGGGATTTAAAGAGAGTCATGGAGGAATGAGATGACAAGGCACATCTCTTGGAAACTCCGTGTTTGCTGAATTGTGAGAACAGTGCTGCCTCCTTTTTTTTCACGTGGGCTGCTGTACCCACCTGAGCAGCCCTTCTCCCCTTCCTGTCTAAACCCTGCCTTTCCTACAGGGACCTCCAGGAGATGGGGAGAATGGACCAGACCGTTTGCTCCCAATGACAGTCCCCTTCTCTCATTCCTGAGAGCCCTTACTGCTTGTTGTGACCCCTGGCCATTCCTGGAGACTCACTTCTCTAAGTGTTCCATGGGTGTCTGTCTCCCCAGCATGGTGTCAGGTCCATTGGGGATAGGAACCAAACCTTGTGTTTCTTTCCAACTTCTCAGTCTCTGATACCATAGCAGGCCCTTCACAACAGCCAGCAAACTTGAGTTGAAGCAGTTTGCTGAAAGGTGATTCAAGCCTAGATCCCAAAACGAAGGACCAGTGGGCAGTCCATCTGCCAGAGACTAAAGGCTATGGTTGATACATCTGCATTGTTGGTATCCTGCTTCTCTGTGTGATCCACAACCAATCTCATCATTTCACTGTGCTTCAGTGAATTCATATAAATTAGAGTAAGATCTTGCAAGGAGCTAAGAAACCATGAAGAAGCCCTTTCCCTGAACTGGAACAGGTTCATAAGTGTAGAATAATTAGGATGTAACAGTTTTTTTCATAGGAGCTACTGAGTGTTAAGCTACAGCTGGATGTGAAAACCCATTGGGATTTCGTTAGAATCCAGGATCAACTGAAGAATACCTTGAACAGCCACTGGGCTTGAGGCTGCGGAAAGTGCCGTCCCTCCTCCACTGATGTTCACACTTCACGCCACACACGGCAGGGTTTCCCTTCATGAAAAGCATCTGGCCTTGCTGCATATGAAACTAGGTGCTAGCTGGATGGATCATCTGAGGTGATGGATCAAATCCCAGGCCCATCTCCACATCTAGCTTCAAAGTATCACCTTCCCTGACACCTTGGCAACCTCCAGAGTCCCAGCCACCCTCAGCACACACTGGGCGTGTCCAGTTAATTGTACAGGTGTCCTGTGAGCTGCTTCACATATCAACCCCAATGGCTGTGCATATTCTTCCTAACATAGCTTATGAAAGCATGAAAGGCAACATTGATGGCGACCACGATGAATATTTCCTGTTGAAGAAGAAAGTAGTAAACATGTGCAGAAAAAGGTGGGGGTTTTGAAAAGGGTTGGAGTTGGAAGTGTGACCAAGTGGAGCTCCAAAGCCAGTGTACATGAAGTTGTGGAGGGCGGCAGTTCAGGTGGGGTGGGGGCAGGGAGAAGGGACCAGGGTTGCCATCACCCACACACCTTGGAGAAGCCATTGCCAAGGGCCACACTGTCTCAGTTTGCTGGGGCTGCTGTAACAGATACTACAGACTGGTTGGCTTACACAACAGGAATTTTCTCACACTTGTGGAGGCTACACGATGTCGGCAGGCTGAACTTTCTCCAATTTGTGGTGTGCTGGTGGTGGTTTGCCAGCCATCCACGACTCAGTCCCTGCTTCTGTCACATGGATGTCTCTCTCCTCATCTGTCTCCTCCTGTGTCCAAACTTCCCCTGCTCATAAGGACTCCAGTCATACTGGATTAAAGCCTACTTTCAGTTTGGTTCAGTTTGGTCTCCACTTATAACAGCTCCAAAGATTTGACTTACAAATGGGTTCACATCTACAGGACCAGGGGTTAAGCTGTCTTTGTCGGGGAGGTGATTTCATCCAGAACACGAGAGAGCCACATGGAGTGATGGCTGCAGCAGGGCTGCACATTGAAAGTCACGCTCACTCATCCTCACCTGGCTTCAACTCCTGCTCGGCCCCTTAATTGCCATGTGACCTTGGGCAACCTGAGGCCCAGTTTTGTCATATGTAAAATGTTGTCTAATGTACATATTCTCCAGCAATAAGCAGATTTAATGAGAAATAATATTAAGAATAATAACAAACATCATAAAATACCTAGTAGTATTTTAAAGGGAAATTGGTGTGACCACATGAAGAAAATTAAAACACTTTATTGGCATATAAATGTACATATAAAATAATATATCATTTGTATAAATATCATGATCCTGGATATGTGAAAATATTATCTCCAGATTAATGCATAAATGTAAGTAATTTCAATATTAAAAATGTAAGTTGAAATGGAACAAATTCTAAAGGTAATATGAATAATAATAATGTGAGTGTTTAAATCTCTGAATGAAAAGGTAATCAAAGTTAGTTTTTGTGGTTATTAAAGTATGTAATAAAGACAAAACAAAACAAAACAATTTGGACTTTATCCATGAATAGACAAATCAGTGACACAGAATGAATAATTCAAAGAACTTGAGGTTTTATATATATACACATATATATGTATATATACACATATATATGTGTATATATACGTATATATAAATAACTTGTACATCTCTCTAAATGCTCACAGTCCTTGATATGCTATTAAGCTCTTCACAAACAGCCAGCAAGCTGTTAGCAACTGGAGGAAGAAGAGTAATTTAGAGTCTTAAACCAAACGCATCAGAATAAATTTCAGATTCATATGAAAGTTAAAATACAGAATAATTAAAGGCAGATGAAAGAAAAAAAATCATCAAATATTTGGAGAAAGGGTCTGCCCTTCACCCTTTGGGCTCAGAAACTCAAGTTTATTTTTTCCACCTCAAGGTTGACCAAAACCTTGAATGTTGATTTGAACAGTCCAAATTCGTAAAACTTATATATAAAACCTAGTGATGCACTAACTTATAGTGAGATGTGGAGTCCTCTGCCACGGCCACAGCATGCTACGTGGTGAGCGTGGGGTCCAAGGGCGGTCAGGCAGTGCTTGGCTTGAGGGTTGAGTCTCCAGCCTGCTGCTCCATCTGGAAGTCATGCACTGCTGCATGGCACTCCGATTGGATGGATGACATCACAATTCTTTGTTTTCCGAGGTGGCATTAACCTGCTTGAGTGCTGGCAGGGAGGCAAGGTTGGGCAATGTTGGAGCACCCTCTGGATCATGCAGGAAGTCCAGAAGGCAGTGGGGTGGGACCTCCAACTCTCCAGGTGGAAGGCTCCTAGTCCTTCAGTTCACGGGTGCCCTAATGGCACTGCCCCACTGTCCCCAGGGGAGGCTTTGTGGGGCCCCCACACCTCCTGGCTGGTTTTGGTTCCGGAGTCTCTCCCCCAGCTCCTATGGGTAACACGAGGCCCAGTCCTTGCAGGTCCCTTCCCTGTCCCCCTGGAAGTTCTGCGTCCAGGTGGCTCAGGACCCAACCTGGCAGAGCCAATAACCACCATCCTTCTCTCACCTTTCCCCTTTTCAACTCCTAAAACTGAAAAGGGTCCATGTCAACCTTTTTTCCTAAACAGAGACCATTGGTCTGGCCTCTGATCAAGAATCGTGGGAACAGAGGACCTGGTCACTGTCCAGTTGTCTGCAGAAGAGCTATGTGATTTATTTCCTAAAACAAGAGAGTTTTGACAGAGAAATGGGAAGGGCTGTTAATAATAACAGGAAAACAGGAGTAACCAGGATTGCCGCAGCATCACCCCCAACAGTGCTTACTTGTATGGTCACTTTTTCTGAGTTTCCCTGGCCTGCCCACCCCTCTTTTAATTTTCACATTCTTTAACCATGTTGATACCTTAAATTATGCTTCATTTTTTGCTGACTCTACCCTTTTAAAGGATAACATCGCAAATTCCTGACTCACCGATTATGGGTCGGCTATTATAGCAGATCTCAAAGGAAATCTTATTTCCAAGTTCTCAAGGGCATCTCATGGTCGTGTCCCCTCCCCAAATTCCTCTTCCCTCCCTTCTAATCCCCTACCCATTGGGGGAAATTTGTCTTAATACAACAACCCAAAATTGTGCTGTTATTTAAAACAATTTGTGTGTGTGGAAACCTGATAGCAATGCAAATGTTCACTAATAAGGGACCCTTCAAGTAAAACTGACAGAGTCAAGATGATTGGTTAATTCTTAAGAAAGTGATGATTTTGAAGAATTTGGCAACCTGGGAAATGTAAATGCTATAATGGCTAATAAAAAAATGAAAAAGAGGCTATAAATTTGCACTAACACTTTGACTATAATTGTATGAAAATAATAACCAATATGTTAAAATGTCAGGATGGAGAAAAATACCAAAATGTTAACAATGGCTTTGTTTCAATTATGGGATTAGGGTTTTTTTTTTCCTTCCCTCTTTTGCTATTCTCCAATTTTTCTGGAATGTGGTTAATATAATGGAAACAATGCTCCTACCTCCCTTTCTGCTGCAATTAAATGAGGTAATGATTATGAAGTGCCTTTCTCTTTGTTTTCCCCCTCTTCATAACCCCATTGTATTCTTGTGACCTTACCTTTGCCTGAGTGGGAGAATAAAGGTGGATTGGATTCTCTTTTTCATAGGGAGCATTCCCAGGACAAGACTTTCTCCAGTTTTCTCCCATGTCCTCCCACTGTGTCAACCTTGAGGAACAAATGACACGCTCTTGATGCTTTCGTTGGTATTCTCTTGGGTACAGTGTGCAAAGCGGAGGCCTCTGTATCACTTCCACAGAAACTCCAGCTCCTGTCAAAACAACTTTGTCCGTTTCCTTTATCAGGAAAGGAAATGTCTCGAGAATTTTCTACAGTACAGCGTGTTACAAAAGTTCACTGGGCTTCTCTGACACTCCGCTCAGGTTTCTCGCATCCTTGGTGGTCCAGGCTCTCAGTGTGTCAAACTGGGATTCCCTGTTCAATTTCTGAAGGTATTCTGGATTTAGCTTCATTTTGCTGTTATGCTTTCCCACTTTTTCAATTTTTATTTTTTTCTTAAACTGTTTGTGAAAAGGAAAGATATTCTTCTTAAGGACGAAGCATCTTCTCTCCATGAAGTAACTAAGGCATCTGAGAACAGGAGCAGCTTCCAGTGGAGTGAGGGGGACCCAGGGGCACCTGGCAGCACTGAGCAAAGGAGCTGTGGCCAGACCAAGATGCTGCTCCCGGGGGAATCCTGAGCACACTCAGATTTTCTTCCTGAATCAACCAAACCCAGCACACCAAGCTGCCCTTACATACCATTTTCCAGGCCCTAGGCAAACCCTGACTTCCCCACCGCATAAAGTGGCCTTTAAACGACATCACCAATAATCATTTTAGCAGTGCTTGCAATAGCAGAATATTTGAAGCACTCCAGTGTCCATCAATAGGGATGTGGTTCAATAAATTATGTTACCTCCAGAAGACAAGAATTCTAATTGAAAAAAGCGAGGTGCACAGCAATGGTTGTAGGATGGTATTTGTATTAAAGTATATTAAGATATGTATATATTTCGATGTACATAGATTATTTCTGCAAAGTGGAGAAGAAGCTAGTAACATATGTTCTGCTAGGAAAGAAAACTGGAGGGGCTGTAGGATAGAGGGGGAAAAGACTTTTATCCTATTTTTCTGTATTTCTTTGGTTCTTTTTATTGAATTTTGTACCAATTTATATGTACATATATGTACATTTATGTTTTATATAATTATACATTTATATTTATTTATATTTACTAAAAATTAAATGCATGATTGGTAAGAAAGGCTATGTCATGAGAAATGCTAAGTTCAGTTTAGGTGAATTACTGAATTACCTCTTTTCATTATAATGTTCTCATTTTCATCTATTCACATTAGAAAAGGAAATATTTTGTGTGCCTTTATCTTTGGCATGCCCTTTAACTCTACTTTCTTCAATTGCTTCAGGCTTCTGCAAACACACTCAAGGTTTGCTTTTTTACTTTTTTTTTAAGGCCTCAGCTCCTCACGCTCCTGGGAGCTGCTTTTAAAATGTTTTGGCCAAGAACTCACTCCACCCTTCATACCCTTCCCCCAAAGGTGGCAAGAAATCTAAAGCATAAATATTGGAAAACTGATTTTTTGATAAGAATTTAAGACATAATATTTATATAAACTTTAGTTCTTGCCAAATTGACTTGACTTGGCTGGATGGTGAATGGTAAGAAGAATGCAGCTTTTCAGCAGCTAAAGTTAAGGTGACCTAAAATGGACAGAGGACGTAATAAGTAGATGGTGTAAGTTATGAATTGTTCCTCCACACTCAGGTGCAAGAAGCATCGCATTTCTTTATTTTGCAAAATCAAATTATACCTGACTCTAAGCATCTACTCCCCAGGGTTAGCAAGGAACACAATAGAGGCCATTCTTGGGGCTCTCTCCCCTTCCATTAACTCACACAAGAATCCTGGAGCTCATGAGGGAAATGGACAAGAGCTGTTTCTTGGCCGGTGTGTTGACATCATTGCCGCGGCCATACCTCTTTACTACACATGGAGGGTAAGTGCTCCCTTGTCATCTGCAGGGCAGTGATGGTTGGGGATCTAGAGTGCCTCTCCTATCTGCGATTGGTCCAAAGGCGTGTTTGCTGCTTGGCCCAGAAGCAGCACTCCATGTGGCCATGCAGTGCTGACTCCCCATTCCCCAGGGCCTCCTTTGGTTGCCCCTGTGAGCTCAGCGTGGGATGGGGTTGAGGTTCCCAGGCTCACCCACCCTTGCTTGCTGGGCATCTTCTCCGTCTTGGAAACAGCTTCTCCCTTCCACTTTTCTACAAAAAGAATCATTTCTCTTGATGGCCCAGCTTCCCAAAACAAAAGCTTGGGTCTTCAGGGATTCCATCCCACCTCCAGAAATTTGGAACCTGTGTGTTCAGGATCCAGGAAACAGTGTCTATTCTCTCTAGGCAAGCTCATAGAAGCTTTCCCTCGTGAGTCCGCAGCACTGGTAATTCCAGCCAGAAAGACAATGCACTTATTAATTAGCACCAATACTTCAGTGCTAATTAGACTATGATAGACTTGTTCATTTGCACCCATCCCTTGCAATATTGCAAGTTCCTCCTCAGAAATTTTTGAGTCCTGAGCTCCTGGCACAGAGATTTTTAAACTCTTGTTTGATGGATGGAAAGATCGACTGTGTACAGATGGATTGATGGGTTAACTGTAAGGTGCTCTCAAGGAAAATGAGACTGAAACAAAGGGACAACAGAGTTAGAGTTCTGAAGAAAACTTTAAAGATTATTCTTTCTTGTAGTGGCAATTTGCTTTCAATTTCTATTTCATTTCTTTGGTGACAAAAGTAATATATGCTCAAAGTAATGACTTTGACAACACAGAAGCATATCAAGAAAAACTTAGTAATGCCTCCACCCCAAACTCATTCCAGTGATGTAACTGCTGTTAATACTTTGGTATTTATCCCACCATGGTTTTCGAGTTTTCAAAACTTACATCAACAAATACATGTGAAATTCTCTTTCCTCGTTTACAAAGAAACAAAGTAAGGACTTTTAATTTCATTTACTCTGAATTTGCTTCTGCCATCTAACAATAAATTCTGGACATCTCTCTAGGTCAATGCAAATAGATCTAGTTTAGTGTTTTAAAAATTCTTAATCATATTTCAAAGTGTGGTTATACTATAATTTAGTCTTTCTGCCTCTCTTCTCTTCCCTCTTGCTTGTATGCTTTTTCCTCTTCTTCCTTTTCTTCTTCCTCCTTCTCCTCTGTCTGGTTTATACAAATCATCCTGTATCCTCCAAGCTCCACTACTAGCTTGATTGGTGACTTTGTGCAATTAGAAAAGACACCACACAAGACAGTTTACTGCCAGAAAACGGTCATAAAATATATACAAATCCATGATGACTATTGGGGAAATGGTACACCCCCAAGTTCACAATTGCACTGCTATATACAGCAGCCCTCCCTGTCCCTGCATATTAATACTTTTATTTATGTGGGATTAGCTTTCTAGTCAATGGGAATGCATGCTTTAATTTTTAATAGCTTCTGTTAAATTACATCCCCCCAAAGTTGTAATACTACAATGTGTAGCAAATCACTGCCCAAACCTTCAAAGGCATGGATTTCTATATTAAAGATAAATGCTTTAAAAATAGCTTTATTGAAAAATGATATAAGCTCATTGTTACAACTCCCCAGAGTCCCCAAAGCATATGATGACTATTGTTAACTCTCTGATGAGCATTTGTTCAGCGATTTCCTTATTCCCGTTGACATGCATGTCAATACTTGACGTAAGTGAGATCACACTATACAAGCTATTCTGCAACCTGCTTTTTAGGCTCAGCCCTGGGCCTCTTTCTGGGCCAGCAAATGCAGACATGCACCATAATATTCTGGGGTTTCCACATATTCTTGCTTTTTGTTTTTTAAGCAGTTTTATTGAGATATATTCACATACCTTACATTGCATCCAAAGTGTACAATCAATGGATTTTAGTATAATCTCAGAGTTGTGCATTCATCAGCAAAATCAATTTTAGAATATTTTCACTACTCCATACACATGTTCTTATCCACCCCTCACTTCCTGTGGATACATATATCATTAACCATCCTCAGTTCCAACCATAGGAGGGACTGTGTTTTGGGTTTGGTTTTTCATATATTAAAAATAATTCAATTTGAAAAAATATAAAAGCATTTGCTTTTTTTATTATGTGAAATTACTGTTAAAGCAAATGTTTGGTTTTTGAATTGTTAGCTTATTTTCTTCTGTTGTTTATGCTTCTTTCATTTTCCTTTGGTTTCTATGTGTACAATATGATCTGTTATTTTTTTTTTCTTTTTCTTCATTTAGAAACTATATCACCTGTATAGTTCTACATTTGTATTAAGTCTAAATGTACCTTTAAAATTTTAAATAAAATTATTGTTTTGATTAATTGCATTAGTTGTAAAAATAAATTAGTGTATGTTAAGTCACTCAAGATGAAGAAATAAGCACAAATCCATTTTCCTCACTTGTAACTCTCCATGTTTTATTTCATATCCTGGAAGTTTTGATACATTGCACTATTGGAAACTACTAGTATTTTTATGTTAGCGGTATTCCTTTATTTTTTATTTTTTGTAATAACTTTTATACAACTCAAAGTTCTCCATTTTAACCATTTTCAAGTGTACAATTTAGTAGTATTAATTACAGTCACAATATTGAGCTATAATCACCAAATCCATAACCCAAACTTTTTCATCACCTCAAACGGAAACTTTGCACCCATTTAGCAATAACTACTTGCCTCCCATCCCTGGTAATCAATAGTCTACTATCTTTATGAAATTTAATTCTTCTAGGTATTTCGTATAAGCAATCCTATAATATTTGTCTTTATTGTCTTGCTTATTTCACCAAACATGCCTTCAAGTTCATCCATGTTGTAACATGCATCAGCACTTCATTGCTTTTTATGACTGAATAATATTCATCCTATGTATATACCACATTTTGTTTATCCATTCATCTGTTGACGGATCCTTGGATTGCTTCCACCTTTTGGTTGTTGTGAATAAACTGTTATTGTGAATAAACAGTGGTGTACAAATATCTGTTTGATTCCCACCTTTCAATTCTTTCAGGTAAACACAAAGAAGTGGGAGTGCCAGGTTGTAGGCAAATTTTATTTGCAGAACTGATTTTCACAGTGGCTGCACCATTTTAAAATGGCACTAGCAATGTGTAAGTGTTCCTACTTATCCACATCCTTTCCAACATTTATTAATGTGTTTTTAAATAATAGCCATCCTAGTGAGTGTGAAGTGGCATCTCATTGTGACTTTGATTTGCATTTCCCTAATGCTCAATGATGTTGTTTCTTTTCATGTGTCTATTAGCTATGTCTATTCAAGTCATTTGCCCATTTCTTAATTGGGTTGTCTTTTTGTTGCTGATGGGAAACGGATGTGGAGTTGTGGCAGTTCTTTATATATTCTTGATATTAAACCTTTATCAGAGATATGGTTAACAATTATTTTCTCCCATTCTGTAGATTATTCTCTCACTTTCTTAATAGGCTCCTTTTGTGTACAAAAGTATTGTTTTGAAGCCCATTTTATCTATTTTTTTCTTTTGTTACTTGCGTTTTTGGAGTCATATCTAAGAATTTACTACCAAATTCAAGGTTATGAAGTTCTCCTGTATGCTTTCCTTGAGGAGTGTTAGAGTTTTAGCTTTTATATTTAGGTCCTTGATCTATTTGGAGTTCATTTTTGTGTATGATGTGATAAGGGTCCAATTTCATTCTTTCGCAAGTCAATATTCAGTTTTCCCAGCACAACTGTTTCTACAATTAATGTACTTGGCAATTTTGTAAAAAATAGTTGGCTATAGATGTGTTTATTACTGAACTCTCAATTCTATTTCATTGGTTTATAAGTCTATTTTTATGCCAGTACCACACAGTTTTGATTACTGTGGCTTTGTAGTATGCATCAAAACCAGAAGTGTGGTACCTCTAACTTTGTCCTTTCCAATACTGATTTGGTTATTTAGGGCCCCTTGTAATTCCACATGAATTTGAGGTTAGGTTTTTTCATTTTGGCAAAAAGGTTGCTGGGATTTTGATAGGTCTTCTACTGATTCTGTAGATGTCTGTGAGTGGTATTGACATCTTAAAAATACTAAATTGGTTTATTTTTTTGAGGTACTGGGGCTGAGGATTGAAACCAGCACCTCATAAGTGGGAAGCTGGCACTCAACCACTGAGCCACATCGGCTTCCCTGAGGTGGTTTTTTCATTTGATTACTTGTTGCTTGTCTTTGTTTTCAGGGGTATTGGGAACCAAACCTAGGATTTCCCAAGTGAGAAGCAGGCGCCTGCTCAACTGCTTAAACCACATCTGCTACTCTGAAAAATACTAAGTTTTCCTATCTAAGAACACTAGATGTTTTTCCATTTATTTATATCTTTTAAAATTTCTTTCAGTGGTGTTTAATAGTTTTCAGTGCAGAAGTCCTTCACTTCCTTGGTTAAATTTATTCCTAGGTATTTTATTCTTTTGAGAACTATTGTGAATGGAATTGATTTTTAAAATTTCCACTTAGGAATATTCTTTGCTAGTGTGTGAAAATACAATTGATTTTTGCATGCTAATTTTCTAACCTGCAAATTTGCTGAATTTGTTTAGTAGTTTTCTTGTGGATTCTTTAGTTTTTCTATACAAATAAAGACAGTTTTACTTCTTCCTTTCTAATTTGGATACCTTTTATTTATTTTTCTTGCCTAACTGCTCTGGTGGGGACTTTGAGTACAATGTTAAAGAGCAGTAGTGAAAGTGTGCATCATTGTCTTGTTTCTGATCTTAAGAAGAAAGCTCTCAGTCTTCACACATTGAATATATTGGCTGAGGGTTTTTCATATGTGCCCTTCATCTTGCTGAGAAAGTTACCTTTTTTAAACTTTATTTAAAGGAGTTTTAGATTACAGAAAAGTTACGTAGAAAATATAAGGGATTCCCCACCCCTCCCTCACATTTTCCCCTATTCATAACATCTTTCATTAGTGTGGTACATTTGTTACAATTGATGAACAAATATTGAAGCATTGCTACTAACTATGGTCTGTAGTTTAAATTATGGTTTACACTTTGCACCATATAATTTTATACAGTTTTGACAAAATGCATAATGGCCTTTATCTGTCATTGCAATATCATGCAGAACAATTTCAATGTCCCTAAATGCCCTACAGTACACCTATTCTTCCCTCCCCCTTCCCTCAGAACCTCTGGTGACCACTATCTTTATATCAGTGTTACAAGTTCTTCCATTACTAGAGTAATAATAAGTCTACTTTGTCCATAGTTGCATTTCCCCTTGTTTGTTTATTCCTCAGTTTTGGGGATTTGGGAATGGTGATGTCCACTCTGCTTTCAATTGAGAGGGGGCTTAGATTCCATGGGGAAGATGGATAGAACTGACTTGCTTGCAGTTGTAGATTTCCTCTGTTTTCTGAGATGTGTGTTGTCCATCATCATCATTTTGTTAGTTGTTTTAGGCGAGTCCAGTGAACTTGAGAGTAGGTGTTGGCTGCAACTCTGCTGAGATTCAGGGCTTAACTAGTATATGAACAGACTGAAGATTTAAGTCTCTGGGACATACATTTAACGGGTATAGTGCTAATTATAGGTTCAGATAAAAGGTGCAGAAAAACCGTGTGCAGAGAAATTATAAATGAGTCTAACTCTGTTACATTGGGGCAATAGGTTAACATATATTCCAAGGTAAGACCCACGTATGGGGTGCTGATTTCCTGGGGTTGTCTGCCCTGCCTATAGTGTCCAGATGTCTCTACAGCCTCCAGGAGCACCCTGGCTTGAGGCATTGTTTACTTTAGCAATCAGTGAGATCCTCCTAAGATGTGCATAAGAGAAACCTCTGGAATGACCTACTGACTCACTTTGAAATCTCTTCACTGTAAAAACTCCTGTGTTTAATATTTCCCCCTTCTGGTCAAGGTCTTTTTTCCAAATGCATCACTAATTGGGTTTTTTAAATCATGAGGTGTTGGATTTTGTCAAATCCCTTTTCTGTATCAGTTGAAATGATCATGTGAAGTTTTCCCTTCATTCTATTAATGTGGTCTATTACCTTGATTGGTTTTCTTATGTTGAACCACTTTTGCATTCCTGGGGTAAAATCCACTTGGCCATGGTACATAATTTCTTTAGTATTCTGTTGGGTTTGATTTGCTAGTATTTTACAGAGGTTTTATAGGTTTTTTGCTTCATGTATTTTGAAGCTATGTTATTATTAATAGCTGCAGAAAATCTCTTAAACGTTATGAAAAGTATTTCCTTATCATCGCTAATATTCTTTGCTCTTAAGGACTCTGATATTTATATAGTCATTCCCATTTTCTTTTGATTGGTGTTAGCATTTATATTTTTTTCTTATCTTTAGCTTTTAATCTATTTGTGTCTTTATATAAAGTGGGTTTCTTATAGGCAGTATATATTTGGGCCTTGCTTTTTTATCCTGTCTGACAATTTCTATCTCTTAATTGGGAATTTATACCATTTGAATTTATTTTGATTATTGATAAAATGGAGTTTAAATCTATCATCTTGCTACTTATTTTCTATTTGCCTCATCTGTACTTTGCTCAGTTCTCTCTCTTTCTACCATCTGTTGTGTGAGGAATTTTATTAATCCATTTTATTTTTGTTAGCTTATAGCTGTAATTCTTTATTGTATTATATTGGTGGTCACTTTAGGGCTTATAATATACAGATTTAACTTTTTACAATCTACCTTCAAGTGATATACTACTTTGCAAGCAGTGTAAGAATCTTACAACAGTTTACTTCAATTTCCTCCCTCCTAGTTTTTATACTATTAACTATCATACATTTTACTTCTGCATGTTATAAATCTCATAATATTGTGTTACTAATTTGTTTTAAACAGTCATCTTTTTAAGAGAATTAAGTAATAGCAAACCATATATATCTACCTAAGTAGTTACTGTTTCTGTTACTCCTTTGTGTAGACTGAGGTTTCCATCTGGTATCATTTTCCTTCCTCTTGAAAGACTTCATTTCAAGAAGTGCTGGTGGTGAATTCTTTCAGCTTTTACATTTTGCCTTCAGTTTTGGAAAATATTTTCACTGACTAAAGAGTTCTATGCTGAAATATAATTTTTTCTTTCAGTACTTTAAAGATGCTGCTCCACTGTCTTTGCATTGCTTTGATGAGAAATATACTGTAGCCCTTAAGTTTGCTTGACTTTACTCTGTCTTTCTCTGGCTGCTTTTAGGATTTTCTCTTTATGTTTATTCTTTATGTAGAATCTGATAACCCAATTCTGTAGTTTAGTAATTATATAACTTGGTGCAGTTTGCTTTGTTTCTTTTTTTTAATGGTTTATTGGCCCTATTGGATCTGCGGATTTGTAATTTTCCTCACATTTGGAATATTTTCAGCTATTATATCTTAAAATATTTTTTCAGTCTCCCACTATCTCCTTTGGGGACCCAAATTACACATGTATTTTGTTGCTTGAAGTGGTTCACTAATGCTGTTTTAATTTTTGAAAATTATTTTTTATCTGCTAACTTTTAGATTGTTTCTATTGCTATGTTTTCAAGTTCAATAATCTTTTCTTTTGCAATATTTAATATGCCATTAATTCCATACAGTGTGTTTTTCATCTCTACAAGTTCAATTTAGGTCATTTTTACATCTTCCAGGTCTCTACTTAATATGTTTAATATTTATTCTACCAATGTGAGCATATAGGAATTAGTCATAATACCATTTTTAATGCTCTGGTTTACTAAATTTATCATATGTTTCATTTCTGGTTCAGGTATGATTGGTTGATTTTTATGCTCATTGTGGGTTGTATTTTCTTGCTTCTTTGCAAGTCTGATAATTTTTCTATTGGATGCCAGACACTTTTTGAATTTTACCTTGTTAAGTGCTGCATATTTTTGCCTTCCTTTAAATATATTTGAACTTTCTTCTTGGATTCAGTCAAGGTGTTTGAAATATAAGTTTATTATATTTAATAAGTTTAAATAGATTAAATGTTCACTATCTGTAATTTCATCCTTGTTCCTAATTCACACTTAAATTTTAGTAATATGCTTTTGCTAGATTATGTTTACAAGAGAATTTACCAGTCAGTGTATATGAATCATTTGCATTTCAACAGTTTGCCTACCCTAGATGTATTTCTATTTCCTATGGACACATAACAATTTGGGAATTAATAAAGCTCTCCAGTTATATTTTCCCCTTCAAATCTTTATACAATTTCATTGTGTTCTGGAATCAAGAAATATTAGTCTTTCATATGCTAATAGCTTTCTTATGAGGATATCAGTTTTTACTTTCTCAGTGCATCTAATATCTCCATTGAACAAATCTTGATTTTTAAAATTCTGTATTATTTTTATTGGGATCTAATAAAACTGTATCTTGTTTATTTATGTTTTCTCTCATTGCAAGAAGATCCTATTTGAATTGAATATATCTTATTCTCATCTCTTCTTTAGGTATGCCAATTATTATTATAATGTTGGATTTCCATTTTCTCTTCTGCATTTTTCACCTTTGTCATTTTCATCTCTTTGTTTTCCTCTGTCTTATAATTAATTTTATTTTCTTCTTTGTTTTCATTCTATTTCCAATTGTTATTCTGCAATGCTATTATTTTTCCTTTTAATTTATTTGATTAATACTGCCAGTTCCACTTTCACAGTCAGTGTTCTGTTGCCATGTCATTTATTGCTTCATGACATTCATGTTTCATTTTAATTATTATTTCTTTGGGATTTCCAAGCTACTGCAGCTTAGGTTGCTATTTGTTTACTGCATCAGATCTCCTGAAGTGTGCTCTTCAGCTATCTTTTGCACACTGAGTGCTTTCTCTCCACTTTCTCCTCTTTTTCCTCCCCCTCCCCTACTCCCCCTATATCACCGTTTATTCTTCTCTCTACACTTCCTCCTCCTTTTGTTAACATTTCATTTAATTTTGAGTGCTGGGATTTAAAATATGTATTTGCATTTGAATACGGTCAGTTCTATCTGAATCTGATGACCAAAAATAATGTAGGTAGAATTTTCTTGAACATCCGCCTTTTTTCACCGAGGCATCGTGCTGATTGTCTCCTTAGGACATGACTAATGGAGGGTGTTAGACTCTGTGTTGGCTACAAGTCCCGCTCACCGAGAAGAGAACCTGGGGGCACGACCCCACGTCTCCTACAAACCACTGACAAATAATGAGAGAAGCTCCCTGGACATCTGCTCAGTACTCTGCCTGACCTTTCTCACAGAGGTGGCTTGAGCGCAAAACTCGGTCAGGGGATTAAAGCCACACTGAGGGCTACCAAGTACTCCCAGACCCTGGGCTGAGGTTTCCAGTATCAGTCATAGTGGTACTTGCAGGGCGGTGGCTTTTGATAAATCGTCCTGCTTTCTCTGAGGCACTGCAACCTTTTTATTCCAAAGAAATTGTACCACGGGCACTGGGGCTCTGCCTCATTACCACAAAACAGAGAGCGTTATTACAAAATGTGGCTGTGGCTGTGGCCACATTCCTGGAATGTTGACTCCAGGGCCTAGACAGGCAGCGTCTGCCCCTTAGAGCGCAGTCTGGGAAGGGACGTCTGCTGGCAGCGCTGCCACCGACGCGGTCCATCTGTGCGCGGCACTCAGCACAGATCTCTCCTTTTCCACACACTTCCCACATGGCTGTGTGGGAGTGGATCCCAAGAGGTGCATTAAATCCATGGTCTGCGGAGGGTCTGTGGATCCCACGGCCTTCAGGGCTGTGCAGTCTGTGTGGTTCGGGGAGGTCACGGGGTCCCCTATCACTCTTGTCCTCTCTGCACTGTGACAGCTAATGGAGAGCTCACACTCAGGCATGTCAGAGCTGCGTGGTGACAGGCTGATTTGGTGTCACTTGTTCAAGCCCTGGATTCTTTAATGCTCTAAATACACACATGTGAGAGACAGCTCAGACTCCCAGCCGCCCAGCCCTGGGCATTTTCCAAGCTGGACGGTAGACAGCAAGCCCGCTCCTTTCATCAGCTGCCGTGGGAGCCAGGCCTTTGCCTTCCCCCTGCTTTCTCAAACATCGATTGAACCTCAGTCTTTAATATCTACTTGCTACTGCTCACTTGGGCTTGTGATCCTGTGTTTTTGAAGACTAAATACTTCAAGAGAGAAGAGGACCCACAGACTTATTTGCATAGAATGGATGTGAGATTTGCATCACCCACGTTAGGCTTGAGTTGGTTAAGCAAGCCTCAGTGAACACTTAACAAGCTTCTGGGATGTGCGCAAGCTAGGAAATGGGGTGTCGTCCAGCTCACGGTTTTTCTGGGGTGTGAGTGGCTGTCATCCACCCTGACCCACCCAGCCCGTGGTGGGTTGATACAAGTAAGAGGAGCCTAAGCGAGGCTTGGGAATCCTATTCTCTCTCTCAGGACTATGGAGACCTGCGAGGAAATGGAAGAGATGGAAGGTGCCAGAGCTGCACAAGAGCCCCAGACCTCAGGCCCGCGGTAGTTCCAGCCCTCTCCTCCCAGGCTGTCTCATTTCTGCTGTACTCCTTTACCACCCATCTAAGCTGTGGACTCCAGAGTCTCAAGATTGTCACCCCCAGGCCATGTTGCAGGCCATGCATGTGAGATGAGCCCGATATCTTGTCCAAGCACCCCAGAATCCAGTCATTTAAACTCAGAGTTGTCACCCTCTGTGTGGGCCACAGAGCCCTGGCCTTGGCATCTGTTGGGGATTCCGGTGTCTGGGGTGACTGCCTTTATGAAGTCCAACAAAATTTCTCATAGTCCTCTGGCCCCTTGAAGTAGAACATTACACAGCAGTTTCGAAAATACATCCAAAAGCTTTATAACTATTCTCAGGAACTGAGTTACATGGATACTCTTTTTTTTTTTTTTTTTTTTTTTTTGGTGAAGGGCGTGGTTTATGATCCATTTGTGTTTATTTTAGTCCAATAAACACTACCTGCCATTTGTCCTTTTTTTTTTTTTAATATTTAGTTAGTTATTTCTCCTCCCCCCCCGCCATTGTTTTGTGCTCACTGTCTGCTCTCTGTGTGTTCTTCTGTGCATGCTTCTCTTTAGGCAGCACCAGGAACCGATCCTTGGACCTTCCAGAGTGGGAAAGATGCGCTCAACCTCTTACACCATTTCAGCTCCCTGGTCTGCTCCGTCTCTTATTGTCTCTCCTCTGTGTCTCTTTTTGTTGTGTCATCTTGCTGCGCCAGCTCTCTGCATGGACCAGCACTCCTGTGTAGGCCAGCTTTTCACTCGGGCCAGCTCGCCATGCAGGCCAGCTTGCTTTTCACCAGGAGGCCCCAGGAATTGAACCCTGGACCTCCTATATGGTATATGGGAGCACAATTGCTTGAGCTACATCCATTTCCCTGTCCTTATTCTTAATTGTTCCTAAAATCAGAGCTGTGCGATGTGAAAGTCTTTGGTAACTTGCACTATTCCACTATGCTTTTTCAGTCCCCAGGACACCCTGCAAGGAGTCCCAGAAGGGCAGGAACAAATGGGAACTTCCCACTCTCCAAAGAGGGGAGGTGCCCGTGACCCCAGGACCACCTTGAGAGACCCTTCTGGTCTCAAGTGTGCCTGGTGGAATTCGGTCTGGCCCATTGGCCATTTACATGGATTTTACCTGTCTCCTTACCTGCCAATCAGAGGCTCTCCTTCCTCAGTTGTTTGCTAGCCCTTATGAGTGTGCCCAGTAGCTGGGGAGGTGTCCTGCAGGCAGCTGCCAGACCAGTTCTTCCGTGCATCAGCCATGCTGCCTGGGTGTGCCCTGCAGCCACGATGCCCCATAACACAACTGTGTGCCTTGAGCTCACTGTGGCACATGTGGGTGGGGACACCACTATGACCATCTCCTAACCTATATCCTCCAGAGGCCATGGCTGCAGCTGCTCCCTTTCAGTCTGGTGGCTTTGATTTCACTGAGGGCTTGTGAATCACCTTTGCATCTTTTCCATCCCAGTAGCTTGAAAGGTAATTTTGTTTAGCATCAGGGATGGTCTTGTGGATAGAGACCTACTGACTCAGATACAGATACAACAAACATTTAGTTGAGCACCATCTCTAAGCCAAATATGGACCATTTCTTCTGGGGCAGCCATTGGTGTTACTACCATTTTATAGTTGAAGAAACTGGGTGTTAGGGGATACTCTTCTTTAAAAAATATTTTTTTTAAGAAAAGGTCACAATCTCTAAAAATATCTTTTTTTTCTTTATTAGAGAATCTGTAGGTTTACAGACCAACCATGCATAAAATACAGGATTCCTATATACCATCCTATTACTAATACTTTGCATTAGTGTGAAAAATTTGTTACAATTGATGAAAGCATATATTTATAATTGTATTATTGACTACAGTTCATGGTTTAACTTACATTTCACTGTGTAGTATAGTTCCATGGATTAAATTTTTTTTAATTCTGTTACCATTATACAACCTAATATTTCCCCTTTTAATCATACTCAGATATATATTCCAGTGCTGTTAATTGCATTCACAATATTGTGCTACCATCACCATCATCCATTACCAAAAAAATTTGGATTGCTTCACTCATCTGCGTGCCATCCTTGTTCAGGTGTCATGCTAATCTTCTCTGTATGGTTCCAACTTCAGTCTGTGTGCTGCCAAAGCAAACACTACATGGATACTCTTCTTCTTCTTCTTTTTTTTTTTTTAAGGAGGTACTGGGAATTGAACCCAGGACCTCGTACATGGGAAGTAGGAAGCAGGCACTCAAGCACTGAGCTACACCCACTCCCTTGGATACTCTTTTAATAAATTTAATGCACTTCTTGAGCCAGTCTTATCTGCTCATGCCAGCCATTCAGTCCAATCCGTCACTGACTCTGTTTCAAGGTAGTGGTTGGCTGCAATCTTTACCGAGATTTAATTGAAAAGTATTAGTGAAATAAGCTACAGTTCCCACTGCATTGTTGGTCATGCAGCAATGAATAATTAGTATTCATTGGTTACCTCTTCCACTTCCAATTCTAGATTTCCCTCCCCTTGAGTCAGCACTGGCATGGATTGCTTGCCTGGTTGTGGGAATCTGACCTTCTTAGCCAAAGCACCTAAGTCCTTGGTTGTTATGCCCTCATCAACTGGTAGTTGCTGCAATTACCTGTTCACCATCATCACTGGATGTAGAAGTCCCAAGAGATACTCCAGCAAATAACCACGATCTATAGAGACTCCTCACTGAATCCAATAGTGGGATCAACCACCCCCACAGATAACAGATAACTTGTTGTTCCAAAGTGACCAGGTGAGAGTTCCACCATCAAGTTCAGTAGAATCCTTATTGTGTTCCCATAGAGAGAAGCCTCTCCCCTGACCTCTGTCCTCCCTGCTAAGCCAGGGCCTCTGATCTGGCAAAGCCTAAGTTTGCAGGGACAGGATGCACAAATTCCACAGGAGGGCCAATGAGGGTGATGGTTAGAGGGGTCCCTTGACTTCCCCAGATTTCTAATGTTGTTCATTTTAGGCTCCTAACCAATCAGCCAAGCCAGTTTCCTCTTACCAAAAGTCTGTGTACTTAACTACTTCCCACTGCTTCTCTGCACAAACTGATTGTCCTAGTGTGTTGCTTGTGGCTCTGCCCACCAGGAGGATTTTCCTTTACTCTTGTCCTCTGGGGAGCCCTGAGTGGAGCTGCAGTCTAGTTTGGCTTGTTGGCCTCAACATATGCCCACCCCTGGGTTGACTGGGTCTGAACTCGTTCCTCCTCCTCTGGCAGCTGGTTGCAGGACCCACCAGGGTTCTACAGGTGTGAGCTGAGGGGCAGATAACAGTGCCATGGAGGTGAGGGACATGGGACACTGGGCCATCTGTTGATGTAATTATCTGTCCCTCCTGGAGCTTCAGAGGCCACATCTTGAATGAGCACTCTCTATGTTCCAGTGCCTGCCTACACCTTTGGTACATGGGGTGTGATCGTATCCATCTCTGGTAGCCTGTAGTCTCATGGCAACAAGCTCATTTTTCACCAGGGCTCCAGTAACATGCCTAGAACCACATTTAAACCAGTGAGTATTTCCCTGCCACAGAAGGCTCTGTTCCAGAGCCCTGGGAATCTGTGATGCAGCCTTTTTGGAGCCTTCAGAAGGAGTCATTTCTTACAGCAGATTCCATGGGGCTTGCTGGGCTATGGTGCCAGAGGGACAGTTTGCACACAGCCTGGACCTGTGGTGGAAACTTTCCTTGCTCTGAGCTCCATCAAAATGGGCAGCATAGTGGATCATCTTGAAAAATGGGTGGGGTCTAAGTATAGACTATGCTGCATCCCAAAATCTAAGAGGCCTCAGAAATGCTGCATCACTCTTAGTGGTGGGAGGTACAAGGTGCAACAGCTGGTCCTTCGCATGAGAGCTAATATTCTGGCATGTCCCCGGCTTCTGGAACTCTAGAAACTTCACCAATGGGGCAAGATCTTTGTGGGATTTATCTCCCATCTTTGACCCAAACGTGTCCTATGATTGCATATAGAGTACTTAGATGCTTTCAAATCAGAGAACATTGGACCTAACTCCTCTCGAAGGTCAATCAAGTTGTGCCTTCCAGCATTAGGGTTCTCAAAGGCCAATTTACATATTTCCTTCTGAAAGTAGGACTTCTAACGTCTGTCCTGTAGTCTTTGTGGTGTTATTGTGTGGGTCAAATGAAATAATACATGTGAAGCACTTTGTAAAATACTGTGCAGATAATAAGTGATTGATATTATTGCCATGTTATAGATTGTCATTGCCTTTCCTTTATTTTTATTTTTTATTTTTTGGTGAAGTCTGGGGTTGTGAGAGGAGAGGGGAAGGTGTTGGAGCTGTCAGGGCAGTGGTTTTCAGAAAACTCTTGGGACTTAAGCAAACAAGGGGCTGCACGTGTTTATGCAAGCCTGTCCTTAGCATTTCAGCATGTCCAGATGACCGATGATTGAAGAGAGGCAGTTGAGCATTTCCAAGGCCTAATTATTTCTTTATGCTTCTCTTGTATGAAACACAACTATCCCAGTTTCAACCAGACTTAACTGAATATAAAGATGGTTATGTACTTTATGAACTCAATGTACTGCAAGGCCTGGTCATTCCCAGAGACAGTGAAACCACAAAGAGAGCCATGAGGGCCCAGGCCCCTGGTGTAGGCCTTCAAGAAGGAGGGCAAAGCATAGTATTTCAGCCTGGGAGCCTGGTCTGCCATAGATTGAATTTTCCCAAGGTTTCAATACTCTGAGTAGAAGGTATGTCCCAGAATAAGTCATTTGACTTGGAGCGGATGGCCAAGTTCGTAGATTTCTGGGGGTGATGATGGGGCATCTGAGATGTTGAAGCAGACAGTAAGGAACAGGTTCTATGAACAAACTTTGGGCCATTTGGCTTCAGAAACGAGTTCTGTCTAGCCTCATCAGCACTGTCGCAGGGCTGCACCCAGCTGAAGATGAGCAGGGGATCAGGCTGCTCCGCTGTAGGCTGGCTTTCTGAGAGTAACAGTGTGCTGGACATCCAAGCTTTCCTTTTATGTAGGATCAAAGGAAATGATTAGAAATACAGCTTTATCTCTCTACATTGGACAAGCATGACCAGTGAGATGCACTTTCAAGGCAAATTTTATTGTCAGTGTGATGAGTTTTGTTTTTTCCTGGTCTCTATTTATTAAAGAGAGAAATTAGAAAGTAGACAAAATCAGATATTGAAGAAGGGCAATCTTGAAACGTGAAAGGACACAGGTAGTCACCCTGGTACTTGATACCAAACATCCAATGAGAGAGAACTGGGGGGAGCAGAAGTGAAAATGTTTTTTTTCCAATAACTGGGCTTCAGGGTCTTAGGGAGCTGCTGCTAAGCCTGACCTGAATAAAAACCCTCTTGGGAAAGC
Organism: Tolypeutes matacus; assembly: GCA_026826555.1. Classification (NCBI taxonomy): domain Eukaryota; kingdom Metazoa; phylum Chordata; class Mammalia; order Cingulata; family Chlamyphoridae; genus Tolypeutes; species Tolypeutes matacus. The sequence goes on along the minus strand of JAKSZT010054380.1, from coordinate 2,291,098 downwards.
AACGGAAGCCACCATGAGCATTTAGCTCTCTGCAACTTTGGATGGTGTATCCACCCATTTCTCCCAAAGTTATTTTATGAATTTTTGGAGAGAATTGTGAAATGTTTAATATAGTGAGGAAAACGAGATTTGTAAAAGGTTACAAATTTGGTGGAGTGATATTGCCTTTTTTTCCTTGACACCAAGCAAGTATTAAAAATAAAGTTTATTTAAATAAATCCTAGAATATTTTAAATATTCTAGGAAGAAAAAAGTTTTCTTTGTATCATACTAAGATTTACTTGCATGAAGAGCTTAGTGTTACTATGACAAATGTAGTTAATCATTTTCACTGACCTGTCTCAATGGAAATATTATTTATTACATGGTAGGAAAAATGTATGTACTCTGTGAACGAACATCAAATGTTTGCAAACTTTTCCAATGCTTTTCTAAATTTCTTGGGTTTACAAATTAAACAGGAAAACCCATAGGGATCATTTCATTTGTGAGCCTAGAGATAGTGTTGCTCTTCACCCTGTCATGCTAGTATTTCCTCTCATAGAACAGTCAGGCATAACGGCAGGCAGCAAGGGCTCTGAGTCAAACAGGCAGACAGACAGACTGGCTAAGACTTCTAGGACCACCCTTTACCAGCTGGTGACCATGAAAGTTATATCACCTTGGTAAGCCTATAGCTTCATCTGTAAAATGAGGATAAAAATAGCACCTAACTTGTGAGGTCCATGCAAGAATTAAGTGAAAAAATCAACGTGAAGTGCTTGTTAGTATAGTACCTAACAGTTTCAGGATGGTTGATAAATGACACTGATTTCTACTATTATTATTACAAAAGACATTCCTGAGAAGATGAAAGAATTGAACTAAATTGAAATTATAAAGCTCTTACTTTGAGCAAGACACTGTGGGAAACTGGACCATCACAAGTCCTTCAAAGGAACAGAGGAATGGCAGAAGAGCAATACTTCGGCAGTTCAGGAATACGAGGCACAGCACACATATGCAGGTACATGTAGGAGCACACTACAAATACCTCTCCCCAACAAATATGGACAAATACACACAGCAGCAGAGAGCATTGCTCACAAACTATTTCATGTGCTCCTCTGCATTTCCCAGCCTCCCTGGCAGTTGGGTTGAATGTTCCGGTTGATTGACTATGAGAGGACATGACAAGTGCTCCTTCAGAGACCTTGGAGACACAGCTCAAGATAGTGGGGGACTGCCTGATTCTCATCACATATTGCATACATGTGATATAAACCTTTATGTTGTAATTGTAGGAGGTAGTGTTTGTTACCCTTACTGACACATTTACCCATAACCTAAAAGGAATAAAGACCATGACAGTGAACTCTTACCATATCTACCCAGCCTTTATTGGCAGAAACCATATTTTCACCTACACATTGATTTATGCCTGTTGGAAATCTATGGGACCCGGACAATTACCTCATCTCTTTCTGGCTCTCCGGATGATTCACCCCAATGTCCCTCCTTAATACAGATGTCTGGAATATTAGCTGCAGCTTCTTAGCAGAAGTTTGGGGAGGACATGCAAAGGACCCCAGGGAATCCCAGCCACGTGCAGAGAGTCTGACAAGAGAATTGGGGAGGGCAGGGGCAGTGTTAGATGGTATACTATAAGACCTTTTGAAAACAGCTACCCATGGGGTCCAGCCTGAGAATGGCATCGGGTAGGTTCAAAGCTCCCAAGGGCAGCTGAGAACAGGGAAAAGTTAAGAAGTTGCAATGCAGGCAAAGGGCGGGTTTAATTCTAACAATGTCCAGTGCCTAGCAAATATCTGTTAGGTGCTAAATGCCTAACATACACGGCCTTGTCTGACCAGGCTGACAACTGTATGAAGTAGGACTAACTACATTTTTAACAATGAAAGAATCAAGGCCCAGTGATGTTAAATAATGTGCCTATGATCCCAGAATTACTAAATCTTGGAGCCAAGAGTCAAAACCAGGTTTCTCAGACCCCAAAGTCCTTGCTCTCCTCATGGCAGCTCATTGCCTCCCAGGAGGAAGAGAGGCATGGAAAAATCGGACGAATTAAGGAGCTTCTATGGCTGTTACCTATGTGATTTGGCAGGGCCATTTTTTGGGATGACAGGAGTAGGCCGGGAGGCTGGGAACTGGTGTGGCAGATGCAGGCAGGGCCCAGGCCATTGAAATTTTCTAAGGGGAAATAGCAGAAGTTTCCAGTAAATGCAGATGGGATCAGAAGCTGATGGTATTCTTGCTCTACCTGATCTGTTTTGGGCTGAGGAAGACCACAGCGGCTAGCTGGAGGTACGGGGGATTCTGGCCTCTTGAGAAGGGGTCTAGTCAGGACTGGACAGGGTGTCTGAAGATCTGTCTAGACTTTGGGACAGAGCTCCAGTCCCAGTGGGTGAGTGGATACAAATCAGAAAACTGAGACCAATGCCTGCTGACCAGCTGAGCTCTGCAGGGTTCACATGCCGAGGTGAGAAGAGGTCCACCCTGGCCACGGGCACGCTGGACACCAACCTGCTACAGTGGGGTTTGCTCTCCTGGCTGGGGGACCGAAGCTTACGGATACTTGGGCTGCTGAGTGCCTGTAGTTTAGGGCCGTGGAGAGTGTCAATGACCAGCAAGGGCTCAGAGGTGACAGCCGGCCTGAATCCTCATGACAGTGTGCATTTCACCCCCTTTGGGGATCTGCTTCTGAACAGAGTTTAGGGCCATTTGAGGTGAGGACGTGAGGGTCCATCAGGTCAGGAGGTTGGCTGAGGTTGGCTTTAAGATCAGAGATGAGCTTGTTGACCTGCCCTGGGGCCAGAAGGGGACAGGAGCGCCCAAGGCAGGTCCCCCTGCTGGGAATCACACACTAGCAGCTCTAGGGCTCTGTCCAGTTTTGTTTGGCTTACACAGGGTTGAAAAGTGAATCTGACTGCCTTGGGCAGAGGATGTGTTTTCCAATTCCCCATGTTTTTTCCACCATTTCATCCTGCCTCTGGACAGCTGCATACAACCTGCCACCCCTTTGGGGACATTTGCCCATCCTTGCGGGGCTTCCCTCCAGCCTTGTTGTTCATTACTTGTGGATGTTGTGGGCCAGAGTCACACTTTCTGCTGCGGGGCTGACAGAGGCAGCGAGGTTTCTCCCCTGCTCCCAGCTTCCCCTAGTTAGCCATTGTCCCTGTCCCCTATCCTGAAGTCCAAAAGGGGGACACAGATACACCAGGTGCCTTTGCACACTTACTTCCAAGGTTCCAGGGCTTTCTTTTTCCAGGTTGGTATTATAATATTTATTAAAATACTGCTATCAGTTAATAGAAACAGCAAAGAACCGAAGAATTAAAATGCAAGCTATGTAAAATCCCAACCAAAACCCAAACGTGTCAAATGTACTCATTCATTAGCTAATTAAAAGCCCAAGAAAGACAAGATGTTAATCCAAATGTTGTGCTTGATCTGCTGAGTAAGGAAGGATTGTGGAATAGTCAAAAGACCAGAATGGTTAGTGTATCGTGGAAGGAGGGAGCTGGTGGGCATGGCACCTTGTTTTGGGGTCTCCAGATAAGGGGGAGCTTCAGGTTTGGGGAAACACTGAATGGGTATGAACTGAGAAGCCTACTGTTTTTCTTTGTCCAGGCTTGCCCTGTCCCGTGTGGCAGCCAGTGTGGCTGCTGAGACCAAGAAATGTGACTCAGCTGAATGGACACGTGCTCCAAGTATAAAATAGCCTGGAACACGCACAGGATTTCAAAGATTTAGTATGAAAAAATAATGTGCTGCATCTCATTAATACATTTTATACAGATCCTATGCTGAAATGGTAATATTTTGGAATTATTAGGTTAAATAAATTATATTATAAAGTTCATTTTACCCATTTCTTTTCATGTTTTTTTTTTTAAATGTGGCTACTAGAATATTTAAAATCATGTATGTGGCTTGTAATAACATTTCTATTGGACTGTGCTGGTCTAGGCTCTTCTTAAAGCTTCAGGAGCAAAATAGCAAATTAGAAGAAAAATAGAAGAGCAAAACGGAAGAAAACAAAATAGAATACAAAAAAAGGAATAAAATATTCTGCAGAGGGTTCCAGTCAACTCTATCACCTGGAAGATAAGTCTGCTGAAATTTTCTCTTGAAACTGTGATTAATTTTCAACAATAACTCAGGCTCTTTCTCTGACCCTCAAGGACCCCCTGCTGTTGATCAGTGTCCACTTTACTCCTTGTCCTTGCCGCATCCCCACCCCCATTTCCATGATCTCTGCCCCTACCATACCCTGCCTCAGTTTAGACTGTTTCCTACTTTTTCAAATGCTACCATAGCTGGAGGATGCATGTTGTGCTGGAGAAAAACAAAGTACTTATGTTTTGAGAGTAAGAAATCATTTCTCCCCAGATTTGGGAGTGAACATAATTGGCCTTTACTGCATTCCAGCTGCAATGCTGGCTCTGGCTGTTCTGATATAATGTAAACCATAAGTCAGTGGTCATTTCGATGTGTAAAAAATTCAGCAGTATTGTTGGAGCTATCATCATAAATCAGGAACGACTTTCCTTGTGGACTCTATTGCAATTTGATTTAGTGCTTCCTGGCACCCTGCCTATCACAGAATGAAGCCACGATTGCTTCCTAGACAAAACGTTATCTGCAAAGCACCCCCACCAGAAACCTATAGAACGCTGACCAGCCTGCAGGTTCTGATAACCTCTTACTGGTCTTTGTATTTAGAATAAATTTGACAATGGGACTCATTGTTAAATTGGACAATATATTCCATGGAACGGCTTCCAAATTAAAATGGGGTTTATATAGCACTTAACATTCCATTTGTTTAAAAGGAAAGAAAAATCGATTCTTTTTTATGTTCCAGGAAGAAAATTCAGCAATATATACAGACTGTGAAATGTGAGAAATTTTCCTAAGTAGCTTTCACGCTGCATGTTCAGATAGTCTATAAACAGGGGGGAATCTGAATCAGCTCTGGAGAGAGGGAAGGGTGACAGTCTCAGGTCCAATATTTTAAACCATTCTTTTTAGATTAGTACCAAGTCAATGTGCGGTTCCTGACGTGTAAAGGAATGCCTTACCTGGGGAGTACACGGAGGAAGCATAGAGGAACCCCTCAAATGGCTGTGGTTTGGCTGAGCGGTGTGTGCCGTAGTGGGGGGGGCGGCGGTGGATCGTAGTGGGTAGTTAGGGATTCAAGAGACAGAAATGCCACCTTTCACAAAACCACAGTGGCACCAACCTCAGTTTAGGTTTGTCACTCCAACAGGAGTGTCTCAGGGCTAGTACTCAGCAGAAAACAAGGGCACTTTCCCAGGACACTCCAGATGCCCTTCCCAACTTAGGAAAGCAACCAGAGCAGGGGTAGTGCTCCCTGTGAGACCATCTCAGGCTGGTTTGCTCCCTCCCTCCCCAGGCTGCTGAATCAGCAAAGTAAAATTTTAGTACATGTAAATCTGCCTTTTCTTCCTTCTTCCTTCCCTTGGGTCAGAACGAGTCAGACGGGGATATCAGCTACTAGCTCTGGACAAACACTGCACTGTCTTTGTAATGATGAACACACAGAGAAAAGCCATCAGACACATGGAAAGACAGTGCAGTTCAAAAGAAGGGGACCACTCAGGAATCAGAGAAAATATTTTCCTAAGAAATATAGTTTCTTCAAGAGACAGGAAATTTTGAGAACTCTTCTCATTTGTGTTTCCAGCGAGCTTTAAACGGATATTTCTTCTATGAAATTTGAGCAGAGAAACATCAAGAGAAAAACAAATGGGTTATGGAAGCCTGCATGGGGATTAAAAAAAAAAAGTTCATTTCAAAATTTGAAATGGAGGACGTGAGGAGTAAAATAGATCCTGCAGAAAACAGGTTTGATGAAACAGAAGTCAACCTTGACAATTTCACAGAATTCAGAGGAAACAAATAAATAAAAATAATGGTAGAAAAATATAAATGGCATGGACAAGGGAAATGGAATATTTGATATATGAATATTAGGAATTTCAGAAAAAAAGAGAAGTAAAAAAAATAAAAAAGGAGGTATCATGAAAGAGTTATTGGGGGAAAATTTTCTGAACTAAAGAATAACTTGAGCTCTCTGAAAACCAGACAAAATTAATGAAAGGTTTTCAATACCTAGACTTATCCGGATAACTTATTTTAATTTCAAGAATAAAGAATGAATTCAATGAGGATCCAAGTAGATAAAGCAGGTTACCTTTGAAGTATCAAAATTCACACTTGCCTCCCATTTCTTTGTAACACAAAGAAGGCAGTGGATCCCTGTTTATAGAATTGTAAGGAAATAAAGACTCTACCCAGATGGGGTTGCCAGATAAAATGCAGGATGCTCAGGCAATATTTGGGGGGCATACTTACAGTAAAAAATTATTCCTTGTTTATCTGAACTGAAAATTCAACTTTGTGTCCTGTGATTTTATTTTCTAAATCTGTTAATCCTTAGATCCTGGACCGGGCCAGCTTGGTGTTCAGGTACACGCACAGCCGAAGGGCGTTTTCTTGTGTAGGTGAGCTAAAAAATAGTTCACGCCTCATGTGAGTGCCCAGAAAAGAAAAACATTTACTTGAATTACTTTTAAAGCCAATTGAGTGAGGGCTCAAAATATTAAATTCAAGAGTGGAAAATTCATGATATGAAAGACTGGTGAGAAAAATAAACAAAACAATTGTCAAACAAAAAACTGAAACAAAATTTATGTATTCTCAATATACTAAAACACAAAGAAAATGCTAAAATTAATTTTCAAAAGAGGAAACGAGTAAAAATATTAATTCAGTAAGAATAGTCTAGTTCAAATTACTAAATAACATCACTAAACACTGGAAATTTGGGGGGTCAGAAGAAACAAGTAAAAACAGAGTAAATTCCTCATATTACATATATAATAATAAGTTGACATTGTTTTAGTTTTGATAATGAATGTTAGAGAAAAGGGACTCCAAATGTATTTACTTTCAAAGTCACTACTAATAAAATAAATATAATAGATATGCTTTTCAAAATTATAAGAGAAAAGTCAGGTTAAAAATTTTAAAAATCATTTAAAAAGAAAGGTAAAACAAAATAGCAGAAATAAAACTAAGCATAGCAATTCTATCAAAAAGTGATTGAGATAAACTCTTGTTTTGAACCATAATGACTCATTCTATTGGTTTGAAAATAAAATAGAAACATCAGATAAACTATAATCAATCCAAAATATATTAAAAATAAGGCAGGGGATGAATCCAAACAAAAGGAAAGCTCGAGTGGGCACATGAAGAGCAGTTGTGGTGGAACTGAGGACTACGAAGTCGGTATGATAAAGAATGTTCATTTATTTCCCAAAAGATAAAATCTGCAACAAAAGAATAATGTTTTGCACTCTTCTATGGCTTATATAAAAACATCAAAATGTAGTAAACCGAAAAGTTTTCTGCAATACCAAGAAAAAATGACAAAAGCACTGCTGTAGCTCACGTTAATAAGCTTCTTTTGGGACAGACTTTCTAGGGTTCAATATATTTGTGCCCTATAAATTGAGAATGTACACCTGTTCCAAATATACTTAGAACATTGATAAACTTGATCATAGGGAATATCTTAATAGACTTTCCAACTGGTAATTCAAATTTCCATCAACCCACCCTGGTTTTTGGCAGCATCGTAGAATATCCAGTGCTGTTAGATCACAATCCTCGCTATTATCATCATGAAATATCCTTGGAGAGCCTCTGACATGCACATCTCTCTGTAGTGGGCCATAGATGGAGAGGTTAGGAGAAATCGCAGCCACACAATTGAAAGGCAAGGCAAGGAGCCAAGTTTTGGTCACTTGTGTCACCATCTCCTCATGCCTGAGCTTTGGTACTTAAACCAGATGGCAATTTTTGACTATTCAGCCAACAATGGAACCAAAATCTAGTTAACGTTTCTGGAGTAAACAGTTTCTGTTTCCAGTGTTAGGTTAGGGACTTTCATCCATCCTCACTTTCCCCCTCTGGATTTCAAATGGGTGTGTGACAGAGTGCCATGGTTTTAGAAAGAGTAATCTTTACTGTGAAATAGAAGCTAGGTATTTTAAGAAACATTGTGGGACCATGTGGCAAATAATTGCTTTATAAAGTGATTCACCACTGCACAAAACCAACTCAGAGGAACTTAATTTAAGAACACTACTGTTGTGTTTTAGATCAGATTGGATTCCTGTGAGACTTCTCCAGGATGTGTTTATTGCACAAGGAGGAGCCCATGTTCACAAAGGAGGACAATTCATTGCCATTCTCTGCACAGTTGTCTCCAGTAGGTAAGATGAAGAGGCCAATAGGCACCCCTTGAAAGGAATGGCATTTGCTTAAAGACAAAGTCAACTGAGGCAAGGTGAACAGATTATTTTTAATAAGTAGCTAATTTGGAAAAAAATGCATGAAAATGGGGCTGGAGATGCTCCATTCTAATCATCGACTCTGCAGTGATTCTGTCTGTTTTAAAGGAGCTGAACTCTTCATCCAGGTTAGAATCTGAGTAAGAAGCCTGATGCTGAAAAGCTCCTCAGCAAACAGGGTCCCCGTGGTTGTCAGAATCCCCCAGAGGCTCTGACTTAACCTGCCCTGTTGGAAAATGGAGTGCAGTTTTCACCCTCCTGGTCTGGGAAGCATGCATCTTTTCACAGAATACTTGAGCTCCTCTGCCCTGTGCATGCCTTTTAATTTAAACAAGTACATCAGTTATTTACAACAGTATGATTTCATTCCACATGGCGCTGATGTTTTTTTTCTCCAAATATGGACTCAGTTGATGTAGTAAATAAAGTGGTCTAGGCTTAGGAAATGGAGTATCCTTCCTCCCAGGGCTATTGCAGAAGGAAGCAGAGCCTGGCTATTTCAGGAAAATTAATGGATGCCTCGTACTCCCGAGGCTGCGTTGAGGACTGGTAGCTGGGCGGCAGCTGTCCTCAATCTCACAACCTCAGCTGAGAGGAACTGCCAGATTTATATTGTTGAAACACTTAACTAAATTAGCTATGAAAAGAAGGATGGGAGGAGCCCTGGTTAGTTGGGGGGGGGGGGGGCCGGAATTCAGGCCTTCTGGCTTCACACACTTTATACACACACATGCAAAATGATTTTCCCCGGAGTCTGCCAGGATGAACTGGCGAGAAATTGTACGCCCCATAGAGCGAGAATTTTTTTTTTTTCCAAAGGAACAATAATAAAATTCCTGCTTTAGAAAACTGGCTGACAGAGGCCAGTCAAGACTGTAGGGCTCAGAGAGAATTGGGTCCCGGGTCAGGAGAGCAGAGGACCAGTCTAGAGCAACAGACTCAAAGCTGAGAATCCAGGGGTTCTGGGGCAAGAGACAGAAACACTGGCATGGCAGTAGGCACTGTAGGCCTGGCTCTCTGAGGCTTCCAGGAGTCACCCCTGGTCCACCAGATTTTTAATTCAGTTACAGCTGGTTAGATGACAGCTCCATCTAAGAATGTTAAGTGCTGGGCTGTTTTTCCAGCTTGGGGTTATCTCTAGTAGCTGGCCACAGAGCTCTGTCATTGAACTCATCCTCTTCAACATTTTAATGATACCGTAGAAGACATATTCATCTAACATCCAGTAACTTAAAGTATAAAGGCATATATAAAATGGAAAACAAAATCACAATTGGAAATAAATTTGACAAAATGGTGTACTGAGCCAAGACCAACATGGAAGATTGGAAACAGACTGTTCTCGATAGACCTAGAGGGCAGCAGTTACAGGGAAGAAGATTTAGGCTTAAATTCAAGGACATTCTAATGGCTCATGATGTTCAGAAAGGAGGGCAGGGGCAGGGTGACTGCTTTGCAAAACATGGACTGAATGTTCCAGTCTCTGATGATTGCAGTGTTCGAGCAGAGGAGATAAGGCCTAGCATTAGGGGGGACCTGTGCCCAGGCCATTGGAGTACCCAGTGGGTATCTTTTAGAATTCTTTAAGAAACCACATTGATTCCTTCCTCTAAATAATGGCATCAACCATCTTTAATGAATGGGACTCCTCAAAGCGACTCTGGGGAGAAAAGCATTTCATCCTTCAGCCTAGAACAATCCGCGGGCGCCTCACCTTGGAGCGGAGAAGAATGTATGTTCTGGACCCAGCCTGACCTTCTGGGGCACCCAGTGTTGCTTCATCTCCGGCTGAGGGTCGGTTCCCTCGGGACTCACAATCTGAGCAGGACTGACACAGTACGGAGACATCAGCTGAAATGTGCGCTCATCTCAATGTTGTGAGGCTAGAGCCATGCTCCCCGCTTTCAATTCTGTGGGGTGACGAGGAAACGATATGTTTCCTGGGAGGTGGGAGTGTGGGAGTGGGGGTGCCTTTGCCAGCGCCGGTGTAGGTGGCTGAAACCATCACAGGCCCTCAATCCTTCATTTTCTTCCTAAACTGCTTACAGTAGATTTCCCAGGTCTCCTCTGCCCTGAGCCAGGCTTCTGACAAGCCTCAGGGAACACCCTCCCAACACGGCATTTCGCACCTTCCAGGAGGGTCCCCCACTCCTCTTTATCCTCTCTCTGTTGTTACCCTGGTTATGGGGCTCACAGATTGAATCTTCCTAGTCCCACTGACATCCCAAAGGCCGTGGAGCTCCTCCTGGCCTTTGCCAGCCCTTCTGCTCTGCTCTGACCTCATTCCATGCTCGCCCTGTCCCAGCCCAGCCCAGCCCCTGCTGCTTCTCAGGACCCGGTCACTGAAAGTTGCTTGCTCTAGGCTCCTGATCTTCCATTTCCCTCACCTCTGCTTGGCAAACCCTCATTGGTTCTTCAAGGCCCAGGACAAGGGGTTGTGCTTTAAAACTCCATCATGTTTCCACAGCCTGTAAAAGTCCGTGCTTTGTCTTGGAGTTCTGAAACTTTTCGGCAATTCTCCTATAAAACAAAATCCTGCATTTGAGTTCCAATTCTGCTCCTTGCTTGCTGGGTAGCCTTGGGGAAAGTTACTTGGCTTCTCTGAATCTCAGTATCCTCATCTATAAAGAAGGCATAATAGTACGTAACCTACCAATTGCTGTGAAATTTAAATAGGAGCATAGTTATCATATACTGCAGCACAGCAAATCACCCACATACCACATTAGCTGGCACATATTGAGCCCTCCAGTTATAACTGTTTTTGTTATTTTAGGTAATTGCACACATCTCTTTTCTCTTCTATATTGTCCATTCTCTGAAGATCGGACTCCGGTCTTATCAATTTTTTGGTAACCCAGAGCTAGTTCAGAGTTTGGCACATAACTATTGTCCAATGAATATTTATTACATGACTGAATAAATTTACATTGTAACATAAAGCAGCATCAATGACAGAAATAATCAGTACAATAAAGTAGCTTTGAGGTAATAATAAAAATAGTGAGTGATTCTTAATCACTTCACTTGTATTGAATTCTCATAATAACTCAGAGGAAGAGGAAGAAACCATTAACTCTGTTTTACAGATGGAAAAATGGAAGCACAGAGCTTAGATAATTGCTGAAAGGCCTGTAGCCTATAAGTGCTAGAGCTGGAATTGGACTCCCTGGGCGTCTCCCCCCAAAGCCCCTTCCCCACCAGGCTCCTGGACATTGAAACAGCTACCAGGGCACCACCGGACTGGCTGTGCCAAGGAAAGGGTAGCCCCTCCGGGCCACTTCCTGGCCTGACTGCAGCACCCCACAGAACCCCCACACCGAGCCCTGGAGGAGTTAGATCAACGGCCTCATATTCGCTGCACACATTCACCCAGTGTGAACACCTGGAGAGACTCTGCTCTGGAGATGGGCCCCCTCTGGTGGGCGCGTGGGCTTCCTGTCCCCTCGGGGGACACTGATTCACGTTGCACCAATAGGAAGGGCCCAAAGGCACGATGCTGAAAGTGAAACGGAAGGGAAGGCCTTTTTCCAAGGGAAATTCCTCCTACGATCACCTGCTTGGAAGACACTGATCAGTCCACTGTGGCTCACTTATTGTAATCTCACCCAGAAATGCAGAGACAAATGAAAATTAGGTTGCCTGGGGAGACTTTCTAAAGTCCAGTTAATTTAGATGTGCTCACTGGACATGCGTTAACCTGATTAATATAGAATGACATTTAAGTTGAAAATGGCAGATTTGTGTCATCCTCATTAATACCAGCACACTTATTTATCTCTGGTTGTTTTGAAGCCACAGAGTTAAAAACCAGAGCATCCTGCGTAATTTGTATGCACAGCATTGCTGTGGCCTTACTGAACGCATTTCTAAATATCCCTTTTAGAGATGTCTGGAATGAACCAGGGTCAAAAAGTAGAAAAAGGAGGAGAAGGAGAAGGAGAAGGAGAAGGAGAAGGAGAAGGATGAAAACTTCTCTGCCAGAAAATTAATTTATAAAACATTCTTCTGTAATGTCACTGTCATAAAACAATTTTGCACTGAGAGCTCCTCATTTAATTTTCCTTCATTCTGTTTTTATGCAAAGCCTTTTTATCCCCTCTCAGGGGAGCATGTAATCTAGATATATTTGTTCAGGTGGCAGCTGGAGAAAGGGAAGTACAGTGTCTAGAGCAGTGGGTGGCAAACTTTATTTATAAAGGGGCACACCCTTTTCAGATTTCAGGGTTGGATAGTACCTGTCACAACTCCTCAACTCAGACATTGTAATGTGAAAGCAGTGATACTACATAGTTGAATGAGTGTAGCTGTGTCCCAATAAAACTTTATTTACAAAAACACATGGCAAACAGATTGGGCCCTCAGGCCATAGTTTTTAGACTTCTACTAGAGAGTCACAGACCTCTGTTCAAACCATCACTCAACAAATGTCATCTAGGACTGTGAACCTCAGTTTCCCCATTTAGACATTATGATACATGCTTTGGTTTACTGAGGGTTAAATAAAGTAGTTCATAAGCACTAAGTGAATGTGTGCCTCTAAAATAAAGAGAATGGGGAAGCTGATGTAGTTGAGTGCCAGCTTCCCACATACAACGCCCCAGGTTCAATCCCTGGCCCTGGTACCTAAAAAAAACCAAAATAAAATAAAAAAAGAGAGAGAAAGAGAGAGAATGGATGAGCTCCATGGTAAATGTGGTCAATGCAAGAATTTTCTGGCAGATATGAGGCTGAATTAAAAATAATTCCTGCCCTATGGCTGCACTTTGGCCTTATGACTTTAGCTTACTCTGAAGGATTAAAGAAGAAATAACAGATTTCAAAACTACTGTTAAAGATAATGCTTTTACATTGCTAAGTAATGTCATGCATTTCTATGCTATTTCATGTTATTTTCCTGTTTTGCCATGGTCAACAGGAAGTTCCAAATGAAATCTGTGGCTCAATTTTCAAAACCCAGCTCTTCCAACTTTATAAAATTAGTTAAAATAATGATTGGCAGCCACCTCCCCTTGAGCACCTACAATGTGATAGGTTTTTTTTTTTTTTTTCCATATTTTGTCTCTAATCCTCACACTGTCCCTGGAAGTAGGTGTCATCATCCCATTTTACAGATGAGAAAATAGGGTCACAGAAGTGAAACACTTTGCTCAGACTCCCAGATAGGGTAAAGCTAGCGTTCGAAACCTGGTGTTTCTTACCTCAAGATTTATCTTTTTTCCACTGTGTCTTACTGTTTCTGTTTTTGATAATCTGGTGTGTCTCAATTTTGCCTGATCTTGGTTGTGGTGGTTTGAAATTGTATGTATCCTATAAAAGCATGCTCTCAAAGTTAATCTATTCCTGTGGGTGTGAACCCATTGTAAGTAGGACCCACTGATGAGGTTATTTCAGTTAAGGTGTGGCCCACCTCAATCAGGATAGGTCTTCTTAATTCTCTTACTGGAGTTCTTAATAAGACAATGAAATTCAGGCAAAAAGAAAAAGGCACAGAAGCAATGAAACCTGGAAGAGAAGAAAGAGAGACAAGCAGATGCCACCATGTGTCTTACCATGTGGCAAAGGAGCCCAAGATCATTGGCAGCTGGTCTTCGGGAAGAAAGCGTTGCCTTGATGTTGGTTTGATATGGACATTTTCTCGACTTCAAACTGCAAGCTAATACATCCCCATTGCTTTAAGCCATGCCATTTCATGGCATCTGCTTTAAGTAGCATAGGAAACTGGTTTTTCTCTCTTAATAGTTATTTATTTTCTTTATTACGTGGGTGTCATCCTTCCACACACTTTGTTTGTGTTCACACATTATTTTGTAGTTCCCATCCTGTAAAGCTTTAACAAAAACAGTTTCAGACTGGCAAATTCGCCATCCATAGCTGATCCAAATCGAAAAGTTCCATTACTTGTAAGGAAATGATATGTACTGGGTGAAGTAAACACGACTGAACCACAGGACACATAATGTCTAGACAAATTGTGACTCTTTTTTCAGTTTTATACGGTGTGGGTAGGGCCTGGTGATGCCTAATTCATTTGTGCACTCGCACACACATGTATGCACACACACAAAACTATATGCATGTACAAACACACACTCCTGGGCTTTTTGAGGATTCAGCGTTACAAAGAAGCTTGTGTCTGAGCCTTTGTACATGCCATGCTTCTACCTGGGATGCTTCCTGATCCCCATCTTCTTCACCCCATCCACTTCTCCTTCCTCAGATCCCTGATTAGCCAGAGCTGCCACTGAGCTGCCATAGAAGGGCTGCTTTCTTGTTTGTTTGTTCAGTCATAATTTATTGATCACCTGCTATGTGCTTGGTGCTATTCTAGGCTCTGGGATGTGGGGGCATGAGACTCGTGTGTCCCTGATCTCACAGTGCTCCCCTCTTTGAGCACAGGGGCTGGATAATAAACATGGTAGCTGTTAAATAATTTTAGAGGGTAATAAGGAGCTGGACAAAGAGAAAACATAGTGACAGGGTAGAATGATGGAGGAAGGTGCATTTATGGGTGATTGGGGCAGGCCTCAGGAGAGCTAAAAGGCCCAGACTGACATGGGAGCAGCTGTGTGCAGAGGGAAAGGGAGAAAACAGAAGGCCCTGTGTGCAGAACACGAGTGGCGAGCTGGAGGCCCAGGGAGAAGGCGGAAGGGGCTTGAGCAGAGGGGGCGAGGGAGGGGTAGGGGGCAGGTCAAACAGAAGGCCAGGCTATGGGGCCAGTGGAGGCCATAGGGGTTGTGGAGAGCTTGTGGGGGCTGTGTGGAGGCCGTGGGGGGCTGGGAGTATGTAGGAGGTGTGGGGGCCACGGGGGCTGTGGGGGCCATGATGATGTGGGGGGCTGTAGTGGGGGCCAACGGCTTCCCATGCCATGTTCAGTGTAGTTCTTCAAGCTCTGGAGTCTGGAAGCCTAGAATTTTCTGCACACCCCAAACTTGCCTCACAACAGAAATGTCATCTGTCTCCCTACCTGGTGTTCCTCTGAAATTGCCCCTTTTGGGGTCACTGATGTGGTCCTAATGACAAGTCTAGTGTTTTGTTTTCAATTTACTTTTAGACAATTTACATGTAATATAATTCACCGTTTTTAATGTACAGCTCTGAGAGTTGACAAATGCGTGGACTCGTGTACCCACCACCATGGTCTCATAAAGCTCCCTTTAACACCAATCTCATCCTTAGAAGCATTGGTGCAGGCATCTGTTCTCTCTCCTGACCTATCCCTGCTCCCCCGGGGCCACCCATCCTCATGTCCTATAGGCTCTTTTGTAAACATTTGGGGTTTCTCAGCATTGTACCTTCAGTCCTCTTGTCCCTCATCTATGTTTTCTTCCAAGTGGCTCTCGTCTCCCCACCAGCAGCCATAAGTCCTCCCTCCTTCCAGTTTGTTCCAATGTCAGTGGCTCAGTGATAACGCTCCTAACTCCCCTCTTTCAAATGCCCCCCCACCCCAGCTTCCTTGGAGCCTCCCACCCCTCTCCTGTCCTCTGCGTTTTTTCATAATCCTCACTCACTACAGTGCAGTTCTCTTTATTTATGCCAGCATTCCCCCACTAAAGAGAAGCTCCTCGAGGGCAGGGGGTTGGTCTGTTATGCTACATTTCCAACATCAAGAACTGCACCTGGCACCTAGTAAGGGTTTAATTGAATATTGCTGATGGCTCCTGAATCTAATCTTTCTGCCCAGTGTTCTGGCACAGTCCCTAGACCTAGGACCCCTTGCTCACTGGGCATCTCACCCCATTGCTCCTGGCACCCCAAAGGCAACCTGCCCAGCATTGTCCTCAAGTCTAACTGCCCTTGAGGGTCAAGAAAGAGCAGAGTTCTCCAGCACAGTTTAAGGTTCCAGCGTCTGGTCTGGTCTGGGGGAGGAGGCAAGGGGGCTGACCCTGGTCCCACATGGGTGCACACAATGTAAACAAGAGGGGTTCTAAAGAGCTGGGGTCCAGGAACTTGCCAGGGGAAGGGCAGTGTGTGAGAGAAGGACCTGGGAGTAGAACAGGATGTTTTAGCAGGACTGGTCTGCCTATTGTGGACCAAAGTGAGATGCCAGACTGTCCTTGCAGGAGCAGTGAATTGAAAAGGCTGAAGGAGATTATCTACTTTTGGAAAACATGTTGGTGAGCTGTTGCCTTTTCCTTCCCTTGTCATGCTTCTTCCCCTGACCAGGCCAAGAGAGGGAGGCTTTCAGTGGATCGATGAGAGGTGTAGACCTGAGGCTCTGCAGTCTGTGGGGCTGAAGCCAGATGCACACCTGGATGCATCCATCAGGAATGGCCTCTAGATTGTGCCTCTTATGGGGACTTTGCCCAGGAGGACTACCTCAAAGGGCAATGGCTCCCAACAAGAGAGCCTGCAAGGAGTACAGCAGGGAGGTGGTCAGCAGCACCCACTGGAGTCAAGGGGACTGTATTAGTTAGGGTTCTCCAGGGAAAGAGAACCAACAGAATCTATCTATCTATCTATCTATCTATCTATCTATCTATCTATCTATCTATCTATCTATCTCTCCTATCTATCATCTATCTCTCTCCCTCTCTATCATCTATCTCTTTATCTCTCTATCATCTATCTATCTATCTAATCTATCATCTATCTATCATATCTGTCAATCATCTATATCTATCTATCTGTCAATTATCTATCTATCTATCTATCTATCTATCATCTATCTATCTACTATCTAGAGATTTATTATATGGAATTGGCTCAGCAACCTTGGAGACTGACAAGTCTGAAATCTGTAGGGCAAGCCACAAGCTGGAAACTGATAAAGGTGATGTTGAAGTCTTTAGTCTGAGCTCTCCAGGAGAAGCTAGTTAGGTAGAAATTCTAGCAAGACACAATGCTGAAGTTGAGGCAGAGATTCTTTTTCTGACCTCTTAAATCTTCAGTTCTGGCTTTGAAGACCTCCAACTGACTAATTGAAAGACGGGACTTCCCACATTACTGAATACAATCTCCTTTGTTGACTGAAGATGCAGTTGACTAATGGTAGATGCATGTCCTATATACAGAGTACCTCCACAGTAACAATCATACCAGTGCTTGCTTGACCAAACAGCTAGACACCACCACCTAGCCATAGTTGGCATTAACCAGCACAGGCATGCAGGTGACAGGGTCCTGGGAGTTGAGACTCTGTGAAGAGTCCCAAATCACCCCAGGAGAGCCCAGGGAGGATGACTCAGATGGCAGCAGGCCCTATCAAGTAAGACATCATCTGCCCTCACCCTCCCTTCTTTGCACCCACACCTGGAAGAGTGAAACAGTTGACCAGCAATGCATGGGGAAGGAAAGGAGAGCAGGAAGCATGCATACTGTGGGATGAGCTCAAATTTGGGACTATTCCAGGTGCCTGGAAATGGTAATGATTTAAAGGAGACAGTTTTTGTAAGTAGGAGTGATGCAAGAACTGCTTAATTGTCTAAGATGATCCATCAACACCACCACTTCCCCCAGGGGCAGGTCTGCAGGCACAGCTGGGAAGTTAGCCTTCTGCTTCGTATTCTTGTCCTTCCAACTGGCAGTGCTGAGGAGGCATGGAGTGCTGGGTTGCAGGACAGAAGCTTGTGGGGAGTGGGGAGGGGGCTAGGACAGCATGGAGGGGCTTTGGTAAAAGCATTCCCCCACATACTTTCTGGCCCCACCAAACTCCTCCTGGGACCCCTGACTTCTAGAAGGAAGTATTACATGTGCCTGCTCGTTGACTCCTCGGCCTTCTTTATTCCCATCTCACCCAGTCTATTAATTTCTCTCTCCTAAATATCACTCATGACTAGGGTAGCCACATAATTTATTGTCAAATCAGGCTGCTGTTGAAGTGAAAGTAATTAATCATTACACCAGGACCACAAGCAACCTGTCCTGGCACCTGGGCAAAGGTGGCCCTGATCAAAGCTGCCTTTTTTCTCTCTAGTCCCTCGTTTACCCCCCATTGCCTGATGGTACCTTGTCACTCTTCTCTCTGCCTTCAGACCCAGTGGCATCCTCTGGCATAGTCTTACTAAAATGCAAATCAAATCATGTTACTTCTTTGGATAAGCAACCATCACTGCAAAATAACGAAGAGATAGACAAACTCATAAAAGATGAATGTTAGCGTTTTCTCTTTTGCTTTGAGCATAAGGAGAGCCCCATCCACCCATGACCATCTCCAGGCCCACTCACCCTCTCCTCTGACCATGAGGAACTGAGCTCGGCCCATGTGCACATTTGTCGTCTGTGTCTTGTTTCTCTGCATGCACATTTCTACCTACTCAGAAAATTCTGCCTCCATTCTCTACCCAGCTATTTTTTCCTCATCCTTCAAGACCTGGCTCATTCATCAACTCAGGATATTTACTGAAGAATCATTGGCTGGGAGGCTCTCTACCAATGCAGGGGAGATAGTGGAGAAGAAGTTGGAGGTGGCCCCTGTCCTCCTGAGGTTGGCTGCCCAGTGGGGAAGCAGAGAGCACAGGTCCATAGATAGAAGGTGCATTAGGACCTTGAAGGTAGGTTTGGTCAGGTGCTATGTGAGCTCCAAGACATGGCCTCACCCACACTTCGGGGGCAGAGTATGCTTTAGGCAATGACCCTTGAAGGAAGAGATCAATTCTCCATGTGAAGAGGATGGAGATAAAATTCTAGGATGTGCTCAAAGATTGGAGCAGGCCAGGCTTTGAGGAGCCACTAATGGATGTTCAATGTGGACAGAGGGGTGAGAGCAAAGGGAGTGGGGGTGAGATGAGAGGTGAGCCTGGAGGGGGAAGAGGAGGAGACACTGGGTCTGCTGATGAAAAGCTTTGTAAGCTAGCTTCAGGTCGTCCTCTTCTCTCCGTCCCCTGTGTGGCTCTGTGGTGGGGGGAGATGAGCTCACTTCACATCCTGGATTGGCCCAGAGATAGCCCTCTGCTCACTGGGGCCACTAGAGCCATCACCCAGTCATGTTGCTTTGTAAACACTTTTTATTGGAGTATAACATACATATAGAATATGCATAGAGAGGTGCATGTATCAAAATGGGCCATTGCTTGTGTCTTTTCATGCTGAATACATTCATGTAACCTGCATCCAAATCAAAACACAGAATATTGCCAGCCTCCCCAGGACTGCCCTCAGGCACCCCTCCCAGCACTGTGACCGCACAGGGAACTGCTGACCTCTAAAAGCATAGATCAGGTATGCACAGTGCTATGGGGTGAATTGTGAAGATGATCTTACTTGGAAACAAGGTTTTTGAAGGCGTGGTCAGTTATGATGAGGCCAGCCTGGATTAGGACCAGTGTCCTTATAAGAAGAGAACTTTTGGATACAGAGACAGACAGATACTGGGGAGAAGGCCATGTGAAGATGGAGCAGGGAGAGAGAGAAGTAATAAATCCACAATCCAGGGAATGCCAAGGATGGCCAGCCACCATCAGAAGATAGGAAGAGAGAAGGAAGGACCCCCCCTACAGACTTCAGAGGGGCATGGTCCTGCCAAAACCTTGATTTAGGACTTCTGGCCTCTAGCACTGTGAGACAGGGCATTTCTACTGTTTCAAGCTCCCTAATTGTGGTGTTTTACTATTATGGAAGCCCTGGAAAACTTATACACCCATTTTTATACTTATAAATGAAACAACATGGTATAGGGCTAGTCCTTTTATCTGTCTCCTTTCCCAATTCATCTGTCAGCTTCTTATAGATGGAGACTGGGTATTTTGTCTCCATGGCCTCAGCAGAAGTTCAGTAAATGATGTTGGTGAGTGAGTGAATGGATGAACACACACCTGCCTCTTTTTCCAGGGCACAGCCATTGCCGGGACTTCTTAAGGGTCCCAGAGCCCAAGTCTGCTCCATCATTGGAGGTGGTGGCACCACCAGAGCCCCAGGTAGCCCTGCTCCTACCCAAGTGTTGTGGTGCTCATAGTGCATCAGCCGTGGGTCTTTGAAGGGAATCTGATTCAGGAAAAGCCCCTGGACTGTGTTCATAAGACTTTAGTTTTAGTTTCACTGAGCCATAAATTAGCAATGTGACGTTCAAGTTTGATCTTTCTGGGCTTCAGTTTCCCTGTGTATAAACTGGGGTATCTGTGATGCCTACTTTGTAAACTGTGGTAATCAGATAAGAGAGGGGACACTCTAGATCTTTGTTAAAGTCAAAGAGTTGTGGAAAGGTGTAATTTTGTAAAGACTGTGCAAAGGAGATGCTTGAACAGGGAGCTGGATTCCACTGCCCAGAAGCAAGGAGTTATTACATTCTCAGGTAATGGAATCTGTAAAGCTCAGGCCATGGCAATTTTTATCTACACAGTTAAATACAGAATCCATTTTCCACCAAGAACAGGTTTTTGCCATCAGTCCTTTCCAATGCCCCAGCTCAAACTCCCATAGTCAAACTCATATATCTACATTTCTTTTATTGTTCCTTTCCACTTTAGAGTGTGCTTGTCTTAGGAATTTAATTGTGAGAGACCTGAGGCTGGATCTATATCGTCTTTATATTTAAACACCAGTCTCCACCCCACTTCACTTCCACAGTGTTTGGATTATGTTAGGTGCTCAGTAAAAACTGGAACAGAAGAAGGCTTGGGGACTACGAGCTGATGGGGAAAAGAACTGGGCTCTGAGGGGTTTAGTACAGAGGGCTGGAGACTGAGCATGGGAAGAGGAGAGGGCTTGAGCTTCGTGGAAGTGGGCTGTAGGTTCAAACAGCATTTGGGGACATCACCCTCTTCTTCCTCTTCTTCCTCTAGCAATTGTCCCTCCGCCTGGGTCTGCTGATGGGAAACTTTTGGAAACACACCCTCTCAGGTTGCTCAGACAGTCGTGGCAGACACCAGACTCACATATAGAGGTACTGTGTCTGAGTCCCAGGCAGGGAAAGCTGTGCTGTTAGGATGCTCTATCTGTATGCCTCGCCCCCCCCCCCCCACATTGCCTTCCCAACTCTGTCCTGCAGTGCTCTGTCCAGGGGACATTTGTTTACAGGGAGCACCCCCTTCTTTCACCTTGTCCAGCCCTTTCTCTGCCAGTGTTCCCTGGTGCCATTTGCATCTGTTATGGAAAAAAAGACAAGTCCTAACCCCCTGGTCCTGTTGACATGAACTGATTTGTAAACGGGATCTTGGAAGGTCCTATTGGTTAAGGGAGGGCCAAGCTGAATCAGGGTGGTCTTTAATCCAATATGACTGGCGCCCTTATGAGCAGAGGAGATCTGAACACGGTCAGGAGTGGTAGACAGGAGACAGATGGCCAGATGAAGGAGGCAGAGATTGGGTTATGGATTGCCGGCAACCACCACCAGAGCGCTGTGGGCTTTGGAGAAAGCACTGCCCTGCTGATTTCTGACCTCCAAAACAGGGAGACGGTGAATTCCTGCTGGTCAAGCCAACCATCCTGTGGCACTTCTTACAGCAGCCTTAGCAAACTGGGACAATTTCACTCCATCCCACCACCACATCTTGAATTGGATCATCCAAGACTGAGTTTTCTTTCTCCCTGAAGGGGGGAGGCTCAGGAGAGGGGTCTGTGCCCCCCAGTGGAGGGCCCAGGCAGTCCCTGTTTTTCTTTTTTTTAAAAAATATACTTTTTAACTTTTAAAAGAAGTGCTTAGATTACATAAATGTTACATAAAAAATATAGGGGATTCCCATATGCCCCACTCCCAACCTCTCCCACATTTTCCCACATTAACAACATCCTTCATTAGTGTGGTACATTTGTTACAATTGATGAACACGTTTTGGAGTATTGCCACTAAGCATGGGTTACAGTTTACATTGTAGTTTACATTCTCTCAGGAGATGAGGAAATGATTGCTTCTACTGGAGCTTCTTTTAAAATTGACCTTTATTTCCTTCTCCAACTTAGAGTATAGTTGGCAGGGGAGCTATTGATATGTGTAAATTAGAGAGGGGCTGCAGCCCAGCTGGAGAACAAAAATAAATCCAGTCCTGCCTCTGAGCTTTGGTATGCGTTGGCAGCTCCGCCCTTTCCTTTTTGTTGTTCTTTGTCTCATCAGTAGAGAGTTGAGCCTCACAAAACCACAGACCCTGGCTGCCAGGGTATGGCTACTCTGGGAAAATGACTCAACCTTTCTTCCTCAGCATGCTTAAGCCTCACTTTCCCCATTTGTCAAATGGGGATGATAGTACATATCTAGAAGAGTTGTGAGAATTAAGTGAGGTAACATATATAATGTGTGGATAACCAAGCCTGGCTCACATAAGCACTGTTGGAGCATCTCCCTATGATCCCAGGAGCACCCACTTAGAAAGTTCTCCTAACCTTGAGTAGGTGGCATCCATCCCCACACTACTTATATTTGCTGCCTTGTGGATTCTTTTATCCAGCACGGCCACTTGGCTATATTATCCATAAAAATGTCACTTACCCACTCTAAGCCTCAATCACCTTGCCTGTAAAGTGGGGATATGGACATTATCAACCTCACGAGGTTATCACAATGTTTACCTAACACTTACAAAGTTCCATAAATATCCCAGGGACTGGGGGCAGGGATGTGCATGTTCCAGGGTCCCAGCCTCTGAGATGTTTTGAGTGTGAAACAGATTGTATAGAATTTTTGCATGGCGTGCTTATCTTTGGATAAGACTTGGCATCATGCTGACCTCACTTTCTTTACTCAAACACTTCCTCACACACCAGGGTGGCCAGCTTCTGAAGACCAGTTGTGTGCACGAAGCCTTCAGGTCTCCGCGTTCCTCCGACCTAATTGGTGGAATCAAGGCCCATTTACTTTGGATTTCTTTGTGCTTATAGCACTGGCCTCACAGAGTATTAGATTGCTGAGCAGTGGAATTAGGTCTTCATTCCTTTTGCATCTCTCCCAAGAGGGTGGCTAACTAGGGAAATTTACAACTTCCCCTTAAGCATTTGTGAACTGGCAGGGACCCCATCAATGAGCTTGCTTTTTCCTGCCTTTCAAGCACCATTATGAACTAGAGGTTTGGGACCTTTTAGAGGGACAGTAAAGAGAAAAGCCATTGTAAAAAAAATCATGTTAGAAGTCTCTAGAACCCCTTAAATGTATAGTTTAAAAAACAAAAAAACAGTAAAATGAGATTACAGCATGTGCAATGGAAAGAAAGGCCAAGAACCAACTGGAATTGTTCTGTGGGGTCCCAGGCTCTGTAGGCAGACATGTATGAGTCCTGCCCAAAGAGGAGATTCCATGGCATTGGGCTGCGGTTCTCAGGCTCCAGGGGAGAGCATCTGTGTGATCTAAGCACCACTTTCCGAATGCATATCATGGTCCCAGGGCAGTTTTAGGAGTGTGCTGCCTGGGCAGTCACACAGGACCCTGTGCTGGCAAGGCCCCCATGCTTGGTTTAGTGCTCTTTGGTTGTCATCTTGAACTTCTTAATAATTTATGATCAAGGAGTCCCGCATCTTTGTTTTGCACTTGGGCCCACAAATTATGCAGTTGGCCCTGAATGGTCTTCATCCTGGACTTATCAGAGTCTTTGGCAGTGGGCCCTAGGCATGCACACTTTGCAAAGAGCCCAGCAGGTGACTCAGCTGATGAACCATCTGGGATGGGAACAAATGGCACAGATGCATGGTAGAAATTTCCATCATCACCCACGGCTTCCTGAGGGCCACCGGCCTGCTGAGACTTTCCAGAGATATCCTTTGCTCCTCTGTAAGTACTCAGGGTAAGCAAGAAAAGAATTACTGGGAATTATGTCTTGCTGGTTAAGTCCCATTAAATTACAAAGCAGGATGCTAAGAAGTCACCTGTATCCTCTGAGAGTTCATGTTACATCCCTGAGTCATCAGACCCAAATCCTCATCCAGTTCCTCTATGCACATGGGCAACTGGGTGGCATGTACTGGACCTTGGTTAGCCTCAGCTTCCAAATACTGCACAGCTCTTTTCAGTTTCCTGAAGAAACATTTTTGCCTTTCTAGTAACAATCCTAATGCAATTCTGAAGATGTGCTGTAGATGCAAAGCTGTCAGAAGACCTGTGGTTCTGTCTTCACAGACCTTGGAGTCCAGTGGGGAAGACAGCCATGTCTCAAATGTGTCAACAAAACCACAAAGCAGGGTGGTACGTTTTGGAAGAGGAGAGCTCAGGGATACATAGGTGGGGATGGTACCTGGGCTGTCTGGGTGCTCAGGAAGTAAGAGCTCAAGTTCAAACTCAATGTTGAATAGAATTTAAGCATATGAATATGGCATGGGCTATGCGGAGTGTTGAGATCACTTCAGTTGTGGACATTCATTTGCGGCTGGAAGATACAGTTTGTTGGTAAAGTGGGAGGAGATGAGACTGAAGTGATATCCAGAGACTGAGTCCTGGGTAGGCGTAGCTGGAGAACCAGGTTAATTACCGAGGACTCTATCTGAAGAGGGAAAAGCCAATGAAAGTCCAAAGAAGTGACCCCATCTGACCTACACTTTTAGAGTACATTTTGCTGCAGTGTGGAGAGTAGATGCCACATTGAGATAAGAGTTTGGGAATAGAGAGAGGGAAGGAAATGTGGGCTCCTGGATTTCAGGCAACCTGGATTGGCAATTTTCTAATGAGGAGGCTTGATCCAGGGTGGTAGCAGAAAGAATGGTGAGTGACAGATTCCATGTCATTTAGGAACCAGGATGTGGAGACTGAGTCTGGGCCAGGGGTGAGTGAGCAGGGGGTCAAGCATGGTGGAGTGGAATCTGCTGAGGAGACTGTGAGGATACCTCGTCATCTCTGAGATAAGGTTCACTCTGGGAGAAGCAGGTTTGTGGAGATGGGAGAGCTAGTGAATTCCACTTTGAAAAGGCTGAGGTTGCAGGCAGCTCAAAGAAAGGGTCTAGGATTTGGGGCGTAATCAACAAATGAGTGTAATTAAAGCCATGGATGAGGATGAGTCTGTCCAGGGTGAGTGTGGAGAGTAAGAAGAGAGGGCCATGTCAGAATGCCAAGGACCACCAGCCCTGTGTATGGTAATGGAAGGAGACTCAGATGGTTTCTGAACTCTTTCTCATCTTTCATGTCAGCTTTCACCTTGCTCCTTTCTGAAATGGCAGTAGGTGCCTCTTTAGACTCTTACCTCCTCTTGCCTGAGCCTACATGTCTCAAATGGTTAAATGGACCCTAGTGCCCTCCAGAAGGAGGGTCACCTAACTCAGTGGTCTGGGACACACACAGGAGAATTTCCCTTAGTGTATTTTCCCCCAGAATGTGAAGGAATTCACTTTGCTATATTCACAGTTAGAAGAATGCATAATACATTGTAGTCACTAGATAAATATTTGTTGAATAAACGAATACATGCTTAAAAATCTTAGATATTTCCAAAGTGAAACTGACTCATACTCAAATATGATCTGGATACATCAGTTCCTTCCTCTGGAACTGAAAAATTCTGAAGTGGTTCCAAGCATCAGCTGTTCCTCTTGGGGGTTTACGTTTCCCAGAGGTGCTTAGTAGAGTTGCCATTTCCCTCTGAGCAATAACTAGGGGCACTGAAGGACTTAAGTGGTTTCTTTGAATTATTGCATAACTGAAACCACTTTATGATATTTCTTTAAGCAGCCTAGGAAACTAAAACAGTAGACTTTAAGCAACACATTTTAACAGGGATTAAGGTCATTTAAAAATTTAAAAAGGGTCAATTTATCAAGAGGATGTAACAATCCTAAATTTTTACACATGTAATAACATAAATATATGAAGCAAAAACTGACAGTACATTAAGGAGAAATAGAAAATTCCCACATTTATATTCAGGGATATAAATGCCTTTTTTCAATAAATGATAAACTATGAAGATAGAAAATCAATAAGGATATAAAAAATAATGAACAACATTGTCAACCATTTGGAACTCATGGACACATACGGAACATTGCTTCCAAGGACAGCAGAATACACAGTCTCTGCAAGTGCATGCAGGACTTTTATTTAGACCATATTCTGGCCACAAAATAAATTTCAATAAATTTATAAGCATTCAAGTCTTTTCCAAAGTATGTTCTCTGATCACATTATAGTTAAATTAGATATCAATATAAGAAAAATCTCTGGAAAATCCTCAAATATTTGGAAACTGAATAACACAGTTCTAAATAAATCACGGTCATAAAAGAAATGCAAGTGAAATTATTGTGAACTGAAAGAAAAAGAAAACACAATCTATCAACATTTTGTGAGATGTTGCTAAAGCAGTATCCAGAGAGAAATTTATAGCACCATAATCTCTGTTGTAAAAAAGAATGTCTCAAATCAATGACCACATCTTCCACCTAAAGAAATTAAGTAGAAATGATGTATTATTTTATTTTTATTTTTTGAAGTTGAAATAAAGTTTACTTTAAAAAAAGAAATTAGTAAAAGAAGAGCAAATTAAACCCATGCTACAAGAAAGAAAATAATAAAGATAAGAGCAAAAATCAATAAAGTATAAGTAGAAAATATTAAAGAAAATCAATAAAACTAAAGCTGGTTCTTTGAGAAAATTAATGAAAGTGATAACTCTTACTTTAGACTGATTAGGAAAGAAGGAAGGTAGACACATTTCACATATCAGTAATGATAGAGGTGCTGTCACTACATATTATACAGATATTTTAAATATAATAAAGGAAAATTTTGAACAATTTTAAGCCAATAAATAAACAACTAGCATGAAATAGACAAATCCTTGAAAGATGCAATACTAAAGAAAAATCAAGAGGAAATAAATAACCTGAATATCCCTGTATCTATTAAAGAACTAGAACATGTAGTTAAAAGCCTTCTCACAAAGAAAATTCCTGGCTTGTATGGCTTCACTGATTAATTCTACCAAACACTTAGGGAAGAAATAGTACTTATCCTACAGAAATTATTCTACAAAATTGAAGAGGAGAAGATACTTCCCACTTCATTCTATGAGGCTAACTTTACCATGATACCAAAACCAAAGACCTCACATGACATTTACATACCAATTTCCCTAACAAACACAGATGCAAACATCCTTAACAAAATTTTAGAAAAATTGAATTGAATCCAACAATATATAAAATCTCATCAAAGTGGGATTTATCCCAGGAATGTAAGGTTGATTTCATAATTGAAAATCAATCAATGCAAGTTACTATAAAAATTTTTAAAAAATGATCATCTCAACAAACACAGGAAAAAATATTTGACAAAATCCAATATCTATTCCTGATAAAAACTCTTAGTGAACTAGGAAGAGAATGGAAATTTTCTGTTCTGATAACAAGTGGGCAGGAAAATCCTAAACTAACATTCATATTTGATGCTGAAAGACCAAATGCTTGCCTGTCCTGGTCAGAAATAAGACAAGAAAGTCTGTCCTCACCTTTCCTATAAGACATTGTACTGGAGGTTCTTGCCAGATCAATTAAGCAAGGGAAAAAAGTTATCCAGATTGGAAAGGAAGAGGCAAAACTCTCTGTGTTCCCAGGTGACATGATAGTCTGTGCTGATATTATGGATTTGACAAAAATCTAGTAAAAGAATTAATAAGTCTACTACAGTAAGAAGAAAGTTTTGAAATTAGAAGGAAGTTCCCCCAGTAAAATAATGTTCAGAAAAAAATAAACTCATTGCCATTTTTTTAACATTGGGGATCTAAAAAAATAAGATAGAAGCAGAGTACTAGACAATATAATATTTGTTGGAAGATGGGGGTAAGAGATATATTGGGATAAAAACATTCTAAAGTCCTTGTATTGTCTAGGAGGCAGTTAAAAATATTAACTTTATACTTTGTAAAGTCTAGTTACACTTTAAAAATGTAAGGGTAGTTAATAAAAATAATAGAATATGTAACTCTAAACTAATAGAGAGGAAAGGAGGAAAGTAGACCAAGCCTGAATAAATCTAATGGGAAGTAGGAAAGGAGGAAAAAGAAAGAAAATATATAGTGATTTAAAAGTGAAAAATAGAAGGGAAAATGAGTTAAATACATCAATATTCACAATAAAGGTAAATTGGCTATTATTAGTAATTAAAAAATAGCCTTTTTTTTCCGAATTAGATTTAAAAAATCCAGTTATATTCTGTTTAACAGAGTTTCACTTAAAACCTAATAGCCTAAAATGAAAGTAAAGAGAGGAAATGTATATGTATGAGAATTATTAAAAATAATGCAATACTAATATTCAGCAAAATGTTTTTTAAGCTAGAGTGTAGATAGGAATAAAAAACATCATTGTTAAATATGCTAAATAAGAAAAATAAACTATTAACCAGAAAGACAAAACAATGAGAACTATGTATATAGCAAAAGGGATAGCATCAAATGGATAAAACTGAAGTAATCCAAATTCCACATAAAAACTGATAAACCTATAATCATAGTAGGAGATGTTTATACAATTCTCATAATTGACGAGTTAAGTTAATTGCAAAAACTTAATTTAATACTTCTATAGAAAGAGTTCTGCATGAAACAAAGAGAGAAATATTCATTATATTCAACACATGGGAAATGTATGAAGATTGAAATCTTAGCAAATACCAGTTAATCATCATACCGACCATATTTTCAACACAGTGGAATAAAATTGGATATCAATAGTTAAAAAGCCAAAAACAAAGCAAAGAACAGCAAAAACAGAGCAAACTAAAAAGCACACCTCTGAAAAATTCCTGGGTCAAAAGAGTCATCATGAATATTACCAAAGATGTAGAACCTCCTAACCATGTAAGCATTGCATATCAAAAGCCATGGAATATAGCTAAAGCAATCCTTAGAGGGATAATGATAACTTAAATGTGCTATACTGTCATTTCCAAAAGTTAACAGAAGAAAAATTGAATAATCCCTAAGTAAGAAAAAATAAAAAGGAAATCAATGAAGTATTAAATAAAGAAACATATAGAAAGATAAACAGGTCCAAACTGGTTTTTGAAAAGGCGTTTTGTAGAATGATACCTCTACCAGCAAGACTCAGCAAGTAAAGAGAGAGCAAAAGTGAACGATATAGGAAGGACAGAGTGAGGAGGGGTGTTTAGAGTTGAGGCTGGAACAGTGGCCAGGGGAAGGTCAGATTTTTTTTTTTTAAACTTTCTTTTTATTTATTTTTTCATTTATCCCCCCCCCCCGTTGTTGTTTGCACTGCTATCTGCTCTCTGTGTTTTTTCCATGTTTGCTTGTCTTTTCTTCTCGTCTTTCTCTTTAGGAGGCACCAGGAACCAATTCCAGGGCCTCCGGTATGGGAGAGAGGCACTCAATTGCTTGAGCCACCTCATCTCCCTGGTCTGCTGAGTCTCTCACTCTCTCTCCATTGTGTCTCCCTTTGTTGCATCATCTTGCTGTGTCAGCTCAGCTCTCCACAGTGTGGGCCAGCTTGCATTCACCAGGAGGTCCCAGGAATCGAACCTGGGGCCTCCCATATGGTAAACAGGAACCCAATTGCTTGAGCCACATCCATTTCCCAAGGAAGGTCAAATTTTGACCCAACCTGTTAGCTATGTCAAAAATTTAGGGACTTATTTCAATAAAAGTTTTCAAGCAGGGGAGTAATGTAACATAAAGTTATTCAGCTTGTAGAGCAAATATAGATTGGGGAGCTGTTGATTAGAACAGTTAGGAGAGACCAGTTACAAAGATTATGGCATAAGTCCGAGCTAGATGATGGTGACTTCAGGTAGGGAAGAGGCAAAGAAAATGAAGAGGATAGGGATTCAACAGGAATTTGCATGGTAGAATCAACAGGATTTATTTATTTTTGTAATAATAAACTTTATATTTAGATTTAATTTACAGAAAAATTACACAGCAAGTATAGGGAATTCCCACATAAGCCTCTCCATACGCATATATATAGTTTCCCCTATTATTAGCATCTTAGAGTAGTATGGTACATTTGTTACAATTGATAAACCAATATTGAAACATTGCTGCTAGCCAAAGTCTAGAGTTTACATTATGATTTAGGCTTTGTGCTGCATAGTTCCATAAGTCTTGACAAATATATAATGTCATGTTTCTGTCATTGCGGTATCATACAGAAGAATCTCACTGCCCCAAATATGCCCTGTGTTCTACCCATTCATCCTTCCCTCTCCCTTCTGAATCCTGTCTTTATATCAGTGTTGCAAGTTCTTCCATTAACACTAGATGACAACTACAATAATAATAAATCTACTTTGGTCTGTGGTTGCTCTCCTCCCTTATGCTTGTTCATTCATCAGTCTTGAGGGATTTGGGATGATGTCCACTCTGACTGCTTCAGGCTGAGAGGGGACTTAGATATTATGGGGAAGATGGAAGGAATTGCTTTGCTTGCAGTTCTAGATATTCCTTGTTTTTTTTTTTGGGGGGGGGATAGAAGTTGTCCATCATCACTGTTTTGTTGGTTGTCCAGGGCAAGTCCAAAGAACTGGAAAGTAGGAGTTGCCCACTATTCTGTTAGGATTCAGGGCTCAATCAGCAAATGAACAATCCAAAGATTTACACCTCTAAGAGATATATTTAAAGGGTGCATTAAGAATTATAGGTTTAAATAGATGAATCATGAGTAGAGGAATTATAAATGAGTATAACTATATAATAGGGCAATAGATTTTCATATATTCCCACCTAGGACCTGCCAAAGGGGTGTTGATTTCATGAGGCTATGTGCCTTGCCTCTGGTGTCTGGACAACCCTTGGGAGCACTCTTGTTTGAGGCTTTGTTTAATGTGACAGTGAAATCTGTTTGAGACATGCATAAGTGTAACCTCCAGAATGACCTCTCGACTCACTTTGTAATCTTTTAGGCATAAAAACTTTTTATTTAATGTTTCCCTCTTTCGGACAATGTGTTTTTCAAATGCATCACTGGTTAATGCTTGGAAATAATTCTTCAGTGCCAGGAAGGCTTATCTCTGGGATTCATGTTCCACATTGGGGGTAATGTAGAGAGTTTATTTGCTGAGTTTGGCCACATTTGAGTAACAAAGAGATTTTCAGAATGTAACTCTTAGGCATTAATTATAATTAGGCTAACTTTCATTTTTACAAGAATGAGATTCATAAGTACAAGCATTAAGATCAAGGACTTGGCATAGAGGCCTGTTTTATTTTTTTAGGCATGGCTTGTATATTCCAGAGATTTTTCCCATTTTATTTAAGAAAGTAGCAGGGCTTCTCCAGGATGGAAGTTTAATATTTTGTTAGCTACTGTGTGGGCCTCTATTAATTGAGAAATACCTATGACAACACAAACACATTCATAGCCCATAGAAGTATGTTTTAGGTACATTTTTCTCCATATAGCACCCCACTGTCAACTTCCTGTACTATTGATGTACCTGTATTATAGATCCTGAAAGAACATTCTTATATTTGTATTCTTAACTATCCTCAGCCATCCCAGAAGTCACAGTAATACAGTCACCTGTTTTATCCTCTAGCTTCCTTCTAGCCTCATGGACAGGCCAAAACTTTCCCTTTCAACCACATTCACACTCATTCCTATCCATTTCCAAATGTTACACTCAACCTAATTATAGATTCTGCACAGATTAAGCATTGGCTCACCAAACTCTTCTCCCCTTCTATCTCCTGGTAACCTATCTTCTAGACTCTACATCCATAAGTCTGCTCATTATCCTTAGGTTATATCAGTAAGATCATGCAATATTTATCCTTATGTGTCTGGCTTTTTTCACTCAACATAAGGTCCTTGAGGTTCATCCATGTTGTTGCATGTATCAAAACTTCATTCCTTTCTCAGCCCTACATAACTGTTACTCTAATTTCATCTTTATAAATTGATTTATATTTTATGCTAAGGGGTGTGGAATCTTTCTTTCTGGAGTAATGAAATAGTTATAAAATTTTTGAGAAGATGAATGTACAACATTGTGATTATACTAAAAGCCATTGATTATACACTTTGGATAGATTATATGGTATGTGAATAAATCTCAGTAAAACTGCTTAATAAACAAATAAATAATTGTGCAAGAATAGCCAGAAATAGCAGCTATGTACAGCAGGGGAAACAGAGAGAGATTGAGAGGTGAGAAATTTTCTTGTTTGTTTTTTATTATTATTGAGATAATGAAAAAAATGCTTTAATAATGATTGAAGTGATGAACATACAACTATGTGATTATACCAAATACCATTGTTGTACACTTTGGATGGATTGTATGCTTTATTAATATGTGTCAATAAACCGATTTGTTTAAAAAAATCTTCATTCCTTCTTACAGCTGAATAATATTCCATCGTATGTACATACCACATTTTGTTTATTCATTCCTTTGTTGATGGGCACCTGGGTTGTTTCATGTTTTGGCAATTGTGAATAATGCCACTATGAATATTGGTATGCATATATTTGTTTGTTCATGTCCCTGCTTTCAATTCTTCTGGGTATATACCTAGCAGTGGGATTGCCAGATCATATGCAATTGTATACTAAGGTTCCTAAGGAACTGACAAACTGTCTCCCACAGTGGCTGCATCATTCTACATTCCCACTCCCAATGAGTGTTCCTATACCTCCACACCCTCTCCAACACTTGTAGTTTTCTGTTTTTTGTTTTTTTTTTTTTTTAATAGCATCCATTCTGTTAGGTGTGGAGTGTTGTCTCCTTGTAGTTTTGATTTGCTTTTTCCTAATAACTAGTTCATTTTCCTTTTAGCTATCTGTATTTTCTATTTGGAAAAGTATCTGTTTTAGTCTCTTGCCCATTTTTAAATGCATTATTTGCCTTTTTATTATTGATTTGTAGGATTTATTTATATGTGCTAGATATTAGACCCTTATCAGATATGTGGCTCCCAAATATTTTCTCTCCTTGAGTTGAGTAAGCTACCTTTTCACTTTCTTGAAAAACTCCTTTGAAGCACAAAAGTTTTTAATTTTCAGAAGGTCCCATTTATCTATTTTTTTCTTTCATTGCTCATGCTTTGGGTATAAAGTTTATGAAATCATTGTGTGCTACAAGGTCATGTAGATGCTTCCCTATGTTATCTATAGGAGTTTTATGGTCCTGCCTCTTATATTTAAGTCTTTAATCCAACTTGAGGTAATTTTTGTATGGGATGTGAGAGAAGGATTTTCTTTCATTCTTTTGGATATGGATATCCAGTACTCTCAGCACAATTTGTTAAAGAGACTATTCTGTCCCAGTTGAGTGGACTTGGCAGTAGATGTGTGGGTCTATTTCTGAACTCTCAGTTTGGTTCCATTGGTTAATATATCTATTCTTATGCCACTCCATGCTGTTTTGACCACTGTAGCTGTGTAGTATGCTTAAAAGTCAGGTACCATGAGTCCCTCAACTTTGTTTTTCTTTTTCAAGATGATTTTGGGTATTCAGGGCACCTTACTCTTCCATACAAATTTGATAATTGTCTTTTCCATTTCTATAAAAACGTTGTTGGAATAGTTATTGAGATTGCATTGAACCTGTAAATCAATTCAAATAGAATTAACATGTTAATGATGTTTAGTCTTCCAATCCATGAACATAGAATAATTGCCCATTTGTTTAGATCTTCTTTGATTTATTTTAGTAATGTTGTGTAGTTTTCTGTGTATAAGTCCTTTACATCTTCAGTTAAGTTTATTCCAATATCTTTAATTCTTTTAGTTGTTATTGTGAAAGGAATTTTTTTTCTGTATTTCCTCCTCAGATTGTTCATTATTAGTGTAAAGAAACACTACTCATTTTTGCATGTTGATCTTATATCCCACCACTTTACTGAACTCATTTATCAGCTCTAGAAGCTTTGTTGTAGATTTTCAGGACTTTATATATATATAAGATAATATCATCTGGAATGCCAAGGACTGCTGGAAAATACCAGAGGCTAGAAGAAGTGAGGAAGGATTCTCCCCTATAGGTTATTGAAGGAGCATGGCCCTGCTGACACCCTGAGTTCAGATTTCTAGCCTCTAAGAATGTGAGACAATAAAGTTTTTGTTTTAAGCCATTTATTTGCAGTGCTTTGTCCTAGGAAACTAAGGCAAGCCACATGGGGGGAGATGCATATTAGGAAGAAGGTTGCACCAAAGCATCCAAGGTGGGCAGAGGGAAAGGAAAAAAGAGTGTGATATCCTAGTAGACAGGCAGGTTCTATTAGGGTAGTAACAGTCCATGGTGCCACATAAGAGAAAGATTTAAAAGGGGCAATGGTTTCAGTGACCCAGAGGTCCTTGATGAGTTATGGCTAGAGAAGTTTCTGTGAAAGTGGAGGCAGAAATAATTGTGGGTTGAAGAATGAGTAAGAAGGTGAGCAGCTGGTCACTCAGAATCTAAGTACAGAGTTGCCTTGAGGAGAAGAGAAAGGATGAGAGTAACTAGAGGGCAATATGGGATGATTTTTACCGAAGAGAAGAAGCATTTTTACATCCATGTGAACAAGACTGCGAAGAAGGGAACATGGATGTTTCGTATTGTTATGCATATAAGCAAGGGAGGAAAGAAACATCACTGTGACTTATCCTAGCACTTGCAGACAGAAAGGGTTTCACACGTTCTCTCACCAGATGGGAGGGCTATAAATGTCGGTCGGATGCCTTCCAGGAATGAGCCGAGGGACACAGTTGGGTTTAGTAAGGATGATAAAAGCTAATTCTGTCCTTAAGCAAGGTCAAATAGATGTACACGGTATGGATGTGTGTGTAATAGTTGACAGAGCAAAAGGTGAGAGGGGGCAATCAGACAGTGAAAGACTTAAACACTTAAAATAACCTCCACTTCTGGCCTGTGAGCAATGAGACAATAGCATTAGCATGACATGACTTTCTTTTTCATTTTTATTTCTGTCTGTGGTGATTTCCAAAAGCTGTTTCCAATGGGGTCACAGTGAATTTTAGCCCTGGTTACCACTGTCTATTCTTACACATGCAAAAATGTGTAACTGTCACTCTCAGCTTCCACAACATCGCACTTCTGGAAGCAGCTTCCTTGTGCTCCCATTTTCCTAGTGGATTTATTTATTTGGCATTTATATTTTTTGTGAATTTTTTTTCTCTGAGTTATATTCCACTTTACCAGTCTGTTAAGGTTTTCTTCCCCCTAACTTGCTTTCAGGATGTGAGCATGTCTAATTTTCAACCATGCAGGTAAGTTGTATTTCTCACATCTGCTGGCCCATCTGGAGGGAAGGTGCTTGTCTTCCTTTGGACCCACGTGCTCTCCTGCAGTGTGGAGCCCCTGAACAGTGCCTTCCCTCAGTCCACGAATCTCTCCAGGGTAGGCAATAAAGGAAGAGAGCTGATGTTCCGCTTACAACATGCCCTGCAGGCTTCTAGCTAAAGATGCTGCATAAGTAGAACGTGTTAATAGTTCAGAATTAAGAAGGCATTGGGGACTCCATTTAAACTACAGCTGGTATTTTGCATTGTGATGTATAAAAATCGCTGTCAGAGTTGTCTTGGGGCTCGTGCATTACATTTTATTTTATACAAGCGTTGTGTGGTCCTGAGTGGGGTCAGGCTACTGAGGATCTCGCCTTTCTGGGTGTCCCAGTGTATTCTTGGGCTTCCGGGTGTCTGAGTAAGAAAGCCCTGCAACTGGCCAACCTGCCTTACCACTTCAGGAATCTTCCCAATGTTTTGGTTCCAGAAGAAACCCCAAGTGGACTGACCCTAGGAGCCCAACAACCTTGCCTCCTGCCCCTTTTGGCCTAGGACGCTAACTTCTCACTTACTCTCTTTTCCTAATACATTCAGCCTGAGTTTTCAGCCAAACTTTGCCTATTTGTATTACCCTGATAAAATTTTGGGGAATTATATGCTATATAATATAACAAAATGAATATATAACATAGTAACATTCTAACATAACATAATATTATGTTATGTTATAACTGAATCACACACTCCATTAAGTCAACTGCACTCCTATAATGTGCCAGGGACTTTTTCTAGGAGTTGGGGAGCAAAGATCAAGTAGCTGTGGCACCTGTCCTCCTGAACAGTAGGCCACGGTTTGGTAAAGGATATAGTTCATCGGGCATTTCAACAAGTTATCTGGGAGGCATTTGCAGAGTGCCATGGCGACACAGCTGAAAGAGAAAACGATTCTGGCACTGGTAAACTAGAGAGCAGAAAGGGAGGGGGAGTCAGGGAAGGGGTTTGGACCTGGGAGGATGAATAGTTCATCAGGTGGAGAAATAGGAGCAGAGGGCATTCTAGGCAGAGGGAAAAGGGGCCAAAGATACAAAGATGGGGATATGCACAGTGGCCTGAGAATGCTGTTTCCTACATGTCAGGGCAGATAGAGGGGCTTTTGGGAATGAACACAAAAGGGCTTCTTTGGTACCCAGTTTGGTGCAAACCGCAGTGGGAGCTATAGAGTAGCTGTTCAGTCATTGAAATGTGCGAGAGCAAGATCTCGGCTCCATTCTTAATGAAAGCAAGGGACCTTTCTACTTTTTATCTCTACCAATAGAGATGATCAAACACATAAAATGTAAATTAAAAAGAAAAATAAGCAGGAGTGCCACCTCATAGCAGGTACTACCACAGTCTCACCAATCCATGCTTTGTCTGTCCAATGACTCTGCTTGATGTGGGGGAGAGGGTCACTGGCTGGGTGAAGGGGTAGGACAGGATATGAAGGGCTCTGCTTACCTCTGGGCCGTGTTGCTGCCCAGCACACATGTGATGGATGATCAAAAGTTTGCTTTATCAAGAAGCAAATTGAAAATATATTGAATGCAAGTTTATCCAGAAGGAAGGTTCCAGCTGAATTATGGCATACATTGCCCTTGGAAGGCACTCTCTTTAAGAAAGAAAACTTTGCTCTGTCTTCCCAAGTAACAGTGATTTGGGTCCCGAGGTGCCCAGCTAAAGACCATCTGCCTGCCCGTAGCCCTGGAGCTTGTGCACCCTTCCCTCTGCCATGACCGCACTTACAGAGTCACAGACCCGGAGGCAACCGTGAGCAGCAGCACCCACCCCCTTTCTCCCCACACTTATACACGAGCCTCAGGCAGGGGCACTGGGACAGGCAGAGCATGGACTGGTGAGGCTGTGGGAGCTCCTGCTATGAGGGCAGCAGAAGGACTA
This sequence comes from Tolypeutes matacus, assembly GCA_026826555.1. NCBI lineage: Eukaryota > Metazoa > Chordata > Mammalia > Cingulata > Chlamyphoridae > Tolypeutes > Tolypeutes matacus. The sequence goes on along the minus strand of JAKSZT010054380.1, from coordinate 2,253,752 downwards.
TGGACAAAGGTGGGGCTGGGGAGCTACTTCATGATCCTTAAATCACCCTTGTTTTGACCCAGCAGCTCAGCCTGAGGGTCTGGTATGGGGCAAGGGATCTAAGTGACCACATGTGCCCTACAGGGAGAGGGGGCAGCCCAGTCCCTCCATGTTCCCAATATGCCAGGGCCACCCTACATTCCCCAGCCAGAGGGAGGCAGCCTGGGCCCCCCAAGCCTCTGCTGTTCTGTCCACCACCATCGGGGCTCGGGGTGGGATGGAGTGGGATTTACTCACACAACAAGTACAGAGATGGAATCATAAAATTCACCAACAACGCTAAAATGCCTGCCTTTATCTCATCTTCAAACCAAAAACCTTCCACAGTCCTGTGATTCTGCTTCATTGGGAAGCAAACATTAACTCTGTTGCGGTGTAACCCCATTTCCTTTGTCGCCAGTGAGGACAGAGAGCAGCGTGCCACTTCCCAGAGAAATAATCCTCATCATTAGCATGTCAGGCCTTAATCTTTAAAAGTTCCTTTGCAAACATGGTACTGGGAAATTACACAATATTTTCAGCCTACAAGCAGTTACTTCTCTATTTGCCTCAATGTCTTGGCTCATTTTCTTAGGAGATAAGCTCCGGGAACCCAGAGAGACACATAAATTATCTGGTTGTTTTATTACTCTGGTTCTCATAATAGACGACATTGTATGACCTGACCATATCTTTTTCAGGAAATTTATGTCATGGCAATAATAACTCCTCCTAACAGAAACAGCCCAGAACAGGGTGGGTTTATTGAGAGTATTTATGGGTAATTAAGGTGCCACCAGCACCCGTTCCACTCTGGGATGCCAAGAAGCAGCTTTACGTATGGGGTCATCAGGAAGCAGAAGACTTTGATGGTGAGAGGCCTGGCATCCGGCCGTGTCGTAAATGTGGGCAAGACGCTTCCCACGTCTTGGCCTCAGTTTTGTCAACTGGAAAATGAAGGGGTTGGATTTAGAGGACCTTCGTGCTCTGTGACTTGTGGGTTGGGAGCAGAGGAGAAGCCGTGCATTTGCATAGGGACGTGATAGGGATAAAGATCACAGACAGGTTAGCCCTGCACTCTCGAAGTGCCTCTGAGACTTCAGCCTGCAACTTGCCAGTCGTAAAGGTGACAGATGGGTTAACTTACTCCAGCAGGCAGCTTCTAAAGTAAAAACAAATTAGACAACCTGAAGAATCATGCCCATTGTATGTGTGTGAGTGTGTGAGAGTGTGTGAAGGCCCTGACCCACACTGAGAGAACACCATTAAGTAAAAACACACAATGACCCAACTGGAGACCATCTGCTAGCAAGAAAGTGCCCATCAATCATCACCTCCCTTAAGTGTGTTTGCTTCCACATTGGGGAGACTAAAAACAGTCTTCCTGCTCAGAAACCCTCTCCATCTCCCAGTGCCAAATCCCAGACAAATATAGTTGGGAAGACATTATTCTCACAGTCAGAATGACACATCCTTCCTGGAAAACTATTTAGTAAGTCAGAAGCACGGGTCTGCCCTCCCCTGTGCTGAGGTGTGAGTACATCCAGACCCCAGGAAAATCAACTCCAACTAGCCTGTGCCTCCCATCCCAAGGGTTTACCTGTGGAAGGAACTGCATCCCTTGTTTTCTCAATAATTCTCCCCTGGCCAGTGCATGAGAGTTTGCACTCCCCCATCAGTTATGAGCAGACAGGATTAAGTGAGCAGCTATTTCATCCAAATGCGAAAACAGTGTGCTAGAATGGCTGCCTCTGTGCAGCGGTTGCATCGTAACCATCAATTGAAGTTGAGCTCTATGAGCCACAAGTGGGCATGTGGCTCTAGGTGTTTGAGAACTATTTAAGACATGGTCCTGGCTCTGAGAAGATTTGCTGCTTAATAAACATCCTCCCAGAGGGAAAATTATCAATAGAATGATTAGCTGCTGCCCGTTGTAGGAGGCGTTCCTTGCCTGTGCTGTGAGCTAGGAGTCTGCCCTGACATTGCTCCCCTCTGTGGGGTCTGGCTCCCATCCCCAAACCCCTCTCCATTACTATGTTCCCAACTGGGACAAGGCAAAGGACTTTGCTCAACATTCAAGGATCAGATAACTATTTGGAAAAAGAGTTGTACTTTCTCCGACAGCTACCGGAAACACAATTGCTGATTTCAATTGGAAGCACAGCTGGCCTGTGTTGAGGACAAGAGAAGAAGTAAACCCCAAATGTGTTTTCTCATAATATTTTAACAAAGATTTTGAGCAGTGTCAGAGGTGCTTTCTAAAGAGTCTACAGATATTTGAGCGGTTAATAAATGATGTCCAGGGCTGCCCAGTAAATCCAAGGCAAGATCTCTTATGTGAAGAAAAAGCATGTGCAACCAGACCCTAAGCAACTGGACATAGCCTTTGAATCCCCAAAGATTTTGTATGTCCCAATCTGGTCCTTGAAACTAATGATGATAATGACAACAATGGCTCTATTACATAGTTACCATTTATCAAATCATTTATCAGGTACTGCATGTAATGCTTTGCATGTGGGACTTCCGTTACTACTTCCAGCAAATCTATGAGACAGATGCTATTTTCTCTAGAGAGGATGAGAGAGGTTACGTCACTTATTCAAGATAAAGCAACTGGCAAGCATCGGAGCTGGGATTTGAACCCAGCTCTCTGATCCCCACATCTGTGCTGCTTTGTAATCTGCCTCCCTCTATTCCTGCTGTCCCATGGGAAATGATGCTCTACCAAACCAGGTTTTCCAGACAGCTGGAAGTTCATCTCTGCTTTGTTCTTTCAGATCAAAATCTCTTTAAAAGTAAATACATATCTCCACACCTTGTTTCAAGAGCTTTATTGAGATATAATTCACAAACTACACATTGACCCATTTAAAGTGTACATTTAATGATTTTAGTTTGTTGTCACCCCAAAAGAAATCCCATACCCATTAGCAGTTACTTCCCATTCTTGCCTCTTCCCAAGTGCTAGAAACCACTAATCTATTTTTTTCTGTAGATTTGTATCTTGTGGTCAATTTATATAAATGAACATAGAATATATGTTTTTTTGGTGACAGTCTTAGCATAATGTTTTCAAGATTTATCCATTCTGTACCATGTATCAGTACTTCATCCCCTTTTCATTGCCAAGTAATATTCCACTGCATGGATATACCACATTTTATTTAGCCATTCAATAGCTGATGGGCATTGCTGTCATTTTCACATTTTGTCTTTTAAGAATAATGTTGCTATGGAAATTCATGTAAAAGGTTTTGCATGGATGTATGTTATTTCTCTTGGGATATATTTTTATTTCTGTAGAAGCAGAATTGCTGCATAATATGCTAACACTATGTTTACCTTTTTGAAGAACTGCCAAACTGTTTTCCAAAGTGGCTGCACCCATTTTACATTCCCACAGGCAATAAATGAAGATTCCTATTTCTTGATTTGCTTTCCATTTGTCTTTTTTATTATAGCTAATTTAGTGGGTGTGAAGTAGTATTTCATTGTGGTATTGATTTGTATTTCCCTAATGACAAATAACATGCTTTTTTTGGAGAAATGTCTATTCTGATTCTTTTCCCGGTTTTAATTTGTTATTTGTCTTTTTATTTTTGAGTTGTAGGAGCATGTTATATATTCAGAATACAAGTATCTTATCAGATGCAAATTTGAAAATATTTTTCCCATTCTGTGGATTGTCTTTTTATTTCTTTATGTTGTTCTTGGAAGCACAAAGATTTTTAATGTTGATTAAGTGAATTTTGTCTGTTTTATTTCTTGTTACTTGTACTTTCAGTGTCATATTTAAGAAATCATTGCCTAAAACAAGGTCATGAAGACTTACTCTGAGTTTTTTTCTGGGTTTTATAGTTTTAGTTATTATAGTTAGGTCTATTCCCATTTTGAATTTATTTTTGTATGTAGTGGGTATGGATCCAATGCCACTCTTTGTACGTGGTTATCCAGTTGACCCAGCACCATGTTTTGAAAAGGCTATTTATTCCTACTGAATTATCTTGACTCCCTTACTGAAAATCAATTAACAATAAATATGATAACATTATGGATTTATTTTTGGGCTCTGAATTTAGTTCATTGATCCATATGTCTATCCTATACTGGTATAAAAGTCTTGATTACTGTAGCTTTGTAGAAAGCTTTGAAATCAGGAAATGTGAGTCCTCCAACATTTTTTTTTTTTTTTTTATGTTGCTGTGTTTCATGATCTTCCTGGCTATTTTGTGTGCCTTGTCTTTTCATATGAATTTTAGGTCAGCTTGTCAGTCTCGTCAAAAAATCCAGCTAGCATTTTGATTGGGATTGCCTTGAATCATAGCTCAATTTGTGGAATATTTCCATATTAACAATATTAAACCTTCCGATGCACGAACATGGGATATTTTCCAATATTTAGTTCTTCAGTTTATTCAGCCTTGTTTTTTAACTGTCAGTATAAAAGTTTTCTACTTTTTGGAATTTATTCCTAAGTAGTTTACTTTTTTTATGCTATTGTAAATGGAATACTTTCCTTAATTTCAGTTTTATAATTGCTCATTGCTGATGTATAGATATACAATTGATTTTTGCATATTGATCTTATATTTTGAAACCTTGCTGAACTCATCTATTAGTTCTAATAGTTTTTATTACATTCCTTAGAAATTTTTATATATAAGATTATGTCATTTGCAAATGGAGATAATTTTACTTCTTTCTTTTTCTTGCCTAGTTGCCCTGGATAGATCCTCCAATACAATGTTGTATAGAAGTAGTGAGAGCAGACACCTCATCTTGTTCCCAACCTTAGAGGGAAGCATTCATCACACCTTTAAGTGTGCTAGTCCAGCCCAACCCAAAAATACTCTGGGTCTGATAATCCAGATATTGTATTTTCTCTGCATCTGAACACTGCCATGGAGACCACTGCTCTTCTGTGTCTATAGCCTGGGGTAGTATTTTGCCTTTTCTACTGTTCTTATTAGAAATTTGCATTAAACACCAGATGCCTGGCTGGATCCTGCAACTTGATGACAATAACGCTGATATTCACTGCTAGCTGTCTGACTGCATGCAGCTCTGACTGTCTATGCCTGGAACCCATTTTGTTAGGTCTTATTATGGATGGAATTATATACAACCTTCTTCCCACCTGTTCAAATCCTGTGGGTGTGAACTCATTTGTAAATAGGATCTTTGATGGTCCTATTAAGATGAAGCCAAACTGAATCAGGGTGAGCCTTAATCCATGACTAGCGCCCTTATAAATAGTGGAAATTTGGATACACTGGCAGGATACAGAAGGAGACAAAAAAGAGAAAAATGGAGATGGAAAGAGACAGATGCCATGCGATAATGACAGAGACTGAGTTATGGATTGCCGGCAAGCCACCACCAGAATGCCACAGGCTTCAGAGAAAACATGGTCCTGCTGACTCCTTGATTTTGGACTTCCAGCTTTCAAAATTTTGAGGCAATAAATTCCTGCTGTTTAAGAAAAAACATTCTGTGGATTTGTTATAACAGTCCCAGAAATACTGAGACAGGTATCATTACCTTCTGAGTTCCACCAGCTAAACACCTTCTTTGGATTTTCATGTATCCCTTCTTACAGCTGGGCTAATGATCAGTGAAAGTTTAACTTCATTCGGGAAGTACTTTCTGGGTCCTGGCCTTTCCCAGCCTTCAATGACCACCCAGTTAATAGAACCCTGGCAGAAATAACCACAGTGCTTCTCAGACGTCAGCATGCATCAGAAGCCCATGGAGAATGGGATCTAAGACCCTTCTCACTTAGCGGCAGAGTGGGCATCACCATCCCAAAATCCTCAAGGTTGGAGAATGAACAATGGACTAAAATAGACTTACTATTATTCTACTATAGATTTATTGTTATTCTAGCAATGGAAGAACTTTTATCATTGATGTGGAGGCAGGGGCCACTGGAGGTTCTGAAGGGAGGGAGAGGGAAAAATAGGTGCAATATGGGGATGTTTTTGGGACATTGGAATTGTCCTGCAAGATGTTGTAATGACAGATACAGTCCATTATATATTTTGTCATAACTTACAAAATTGCACAGGACAGAGTGTAAACTATAATATAAACTATAGCCACAGTTAGTGGCAATGCTCCAATATGTGTTCATCAATTGTAACAAATGTACCACTGGTGAAGAGTGTTGTTAATGTGGAAAAGTGTGGGAGAGGGATGGAGTGGAGCATATGGGAATCCCTTATATTTTTTATGTAACATTTATGTAATCTAAAGTTTCTTTTTTTAAAAAAAAGCATCTAAATTGGAAAAAAGAAAAAGAAGCCCATGGAAGGCTCTTTAGTACACAGACTTCAGGGTTACATCGCCAGAGTTTCTGACTCAGTAGGTATTAGGTTGAACCAAGGATCTGCATCTTTGACAAGTTCCAGGAGATGCTGATGCAGCTAGAACCTCTGCTCTAGATGGTAACAGCCCAAAATGATTCTAGCTGTCATCCATGAGATCATTGAAGCTGATTTTATTTTATTTTTTAACTATGGGTTTAAACTTGTATTTTTAATTTTTTCCATAATTAATAAATAATAAGTACAGAAAACAATACCATCCATTGATTCTTCCAAATACAATTCTCCCCACAGTTTCTTGACTCCAGTCCATTGGCCATTTTTTCTTCCTTGATGAAAATTTGCTTATTCTTCCCTCAGGACCTTCACAGACATTGTTCCCTCCACCTGGTGGGCGTCTTCCAGAATTTTCTCATCAGATCAAAGCTTTAAGTTCATCTCCTTAGAGAGAATTCTCCTAACCACCTGACACTCTACGACCCAAGATTTTATTTTAATTTTATAGTACTTCTCACTCCCAGAAATTATCTAGTTCATTTATTTTCTGAATGTACTTTGTGCTTTTTGATTGCCCCTTCCCCTTCCAACCCCCTGCCCCAAGTCACCAGAATGTGAGCTTCCTTGTTCATGATGAATCCTAGGGGTCTAGAGCAATATCTGGTATATAACATGGACTCAATAAACATTAGCTGAGAGAATAATTTAACTGTAAGAGGAAAAATATTATTTAAAAAGTGGTGCCAGACCCCACCAGGTTCTCATCTATGACAGTGGTCATATATGAAAAAGTACCTCAGTCCATGACTCCTCAAAATAGAGTGCTCTCACTCAAGACCCACAAAGGAAAAGTACCTTAATCTAGGACCTTTCAATCTTCTATTGACATATCCCAAAACTTCATATGATTTTGGTCCAAATTTAGGGCACATTTTGAGATAAACTGGGTGGGCTGCCATTATTCAGTTTTGGATGTGCCACCAAAGTGAACTTGACTTGTGTCTCTGCCCAGGTTTTAGACTCCTAAAGAGGAAACACTGTGTTAACCTGGAGCAGCTTGGAAGAAATTCCATTTTTTCTTGGTGCTGTGTTGGGCGCTTTCCCAGCCATTAGCTTTTTGAACTTTTACAGCAACTCTATGAGCAATAGACAATTGCCCTTTATACAGAAGAGGAGATGGAAGGTCAGAGTGGTAACTTGACTTGCTACTTGTTAGTAGTAAAGTCAGGTCTTTGGGCGCCATTGAAGTGCTCTTTGTAATGCATCCTGGTAAATTCACTGGGATCCAGTTACCATTGGTGAACCTTTGACCTATACCTGAACACTTAAAATTAGGGGGTATCAGATGGAAGTTCAGGAGAATCTATGGAGTGTGGACAGTGACTCTCAGGGCTGAGGGCCCTCGGTATCCCAGGGAGCCATTCTTTCATCTGTTCATTGTTCACTGATGTTGGGCTGTTGGATACAAAGACGAGTGTGGCAAGAGAGCTGTTCCCAAGGGCTGCAGTCTCCCCATCATAGGCATTTACAGTTCAGCCTTAGAAGTGGAGAGACTATGGAGTCAGCCCTCTCACCCACACTGGAGGGCTCTTCCTTCAGGGCGTGACCACAGCCAACTGTAGAAGAATTATAGGTGTTAAACAAATAATGAGAAAAGGCCTAGAGCAAGAAAGAGCTTGGTCGCCTTTGGTTTGAACCTCAGGGAACAGGGAGTCATAGAGATGAGCCTGGCAGTAATCAGCCATGAGGCCATGAGGAGCCTTGGCTGCCACCGGAAGGAATTTCACGTGCTACATTAAAGCATGTGAATTCAGAGAGGGGGTTCATCTAGGGATCAAGAGAGGTGGGGTTTCAGATTTTCAAATGCCCCCCACATTGTGCAAGACAGGACCCCATTCATTGCCTCTGTGTTCCTGGGCCCTGGCATTGCTCAAACCCCCCTTGGGTCTCCCACCTTAACTAGACATGAAGCAGCAGCTACACTTGGGCTGTGCCCTTTCACAGACAGGGTCAGATTTTATTGAGGCCATGATCCCTGTAGGATCCTGGGTTTTCTTCTAAGCCTGCAATCAGAGACATGCCTCTCCTGGCAGGGCGGGAGAGAAGCCTTGTTATCTCAGAACCCCAGTGAGCAGGGGATGATCTTTAAGCCCTTACATCTGTGCTCTTGGTCTTGGCTACTGTCTCCAATTAGTTAAGTTGGATTTTAAATTTGGGTCTGGCTGAAGGTCAGGTGTGACACAATGGGAAACCGAGGCTGTGATGCATAAATAAAGACAGTTTGTTGCCCACAGTTTCCAGAGAGAGAGGAACCATGAGAGGTTGACAGGGAGTGCTATTGGCTCAGGTGGCTCAACCAGTGGGTAGGGAGCATACAGGCAGAGCAAGAGGGACCCCTGGGCTTGTACTTTTATTGAGGCCCAGGCATGGAGTATAGTAGTTTCCTGTGGAAGTCAAGGATTGGCTAGTTTAAAGCAGGTGCATGAAGGCGGAAAGGGACTGGGGGTCGGAGGGCACGGGGATGGTGAGATTATCATTTGGGACCCGCTGTGGATTTTGGGTGAGGTGTGCAGGTGATGTGGATGGTGGCTGCAGATGTGGGTTTGGGCTCTGAGAGAATTTAGGCTATTCATTAACTATGACAAAGGTAAGTGTTAGGGCAAGTGGCTTAGCCAAAGTGAGATGGAAGCCAAGGCAGCACACAAAAGTTTTGAGAGTTAAGACAATCACCAACAATGGCAGTAACAGCCTTGGGATTTGTAGGGCAAGAGAACAGAGTCTTCCAGGAGGCTAGGATTTCACAGGACCCTTAATTTAGGCATCCTTGCCACCATTCCCTCAAGCATCCAATATTTATCAAGTACCCACCTACCATGTGCATGGTTTACACATGTGCCTACTGCAGTGGATATAGAAGTAGAAAAGGATATTCCCTGACTCTAAACTACCCCCAGCACAATGAAGCAGGTACACAGAAAGCTTTCTAGCTACATAGCAGTTACAGTGGAGGTGGGTCAAATCTGGTCATGGGAGCCCAGAGCAGACAACAATTGCCCTCAGTTCAACCCGTGGGTGAAGACATAGACCCTGGAAGGTTTGAGCCCCTGTTCTGGCTGAAGGTTCTTGAACTGCTGATTTGACAGGCTCCTACCAAGGAAGATCCTTCTCTTAATCCCATCAAAGACTATTTCAAACCTTTCCCAAACCTTTATCTTTAATGCTTCCACATCACTCTTGGCTGATGATACTATCCCCCATATGACCAAGGAAACAAATCCTGCTCTTACATGCTGATGCTCCCCAAGACCCATCTTTAGTCACCTTCCACCTTGGGGTCTTAGAAGGGGAGTCTCAAAAGGATATCTTTGGTCCTGGCTCTTTTCTAAACTCCACATCTCTCCCCTCACATGTCTCAAAGATACTTCAAGTTCAACCCACCTTGAACTCAATATTCAAAAGTCTGTAGCCTCTCTGTGGTAGATTGAAACATGTGTCCCAAACAAAGTCATTTCTTATTCTTAATTTCCATTCCTGTAGATGTGAACTGACTTGAAAATAGGGCAGGCCCTTTGAAGATCAGTTAAGGTGGGGACTCATTTGTGAATAGGATCTTCTAAGGTCCTATTTAGGTATGGCCCGACTGTATCAAGGTGGGCCTTAAAGTGTATGACTGAAGTTTTTTATAAGCAAAAGAAATTTGGATGCAGTATGAGAAAAGGTCATAGGAACAATCTGAAAGTCAGCAGAAGCTGGAAGAGCAGACCCAAGGAGAGAGAGATCGCCATGTAATCGCAGGCAGAGAAACAAGCCAAGGAACCCCAAGGACTGAGGCAAGCCAGAAACAGAATGGGGCAGACTTCAGGAAGAAAGCATTGCCTTGCTTGACATCTTGATTTGGGACTTCTGGCCTCTGAAACTGTAAGCCAATAAATTCTTGTTATTTAAGCCTACCCATTGTGTGGTATTTGTCATAGCAGCTGAGGCAAACTGAGGCGCTCTCACACAAAAGAAACATACTCATTTCTCTGAACTCCAAAGTTTCATCAATGGTCTGAACTCCATAATTTCATTAATTGTGGCAGTGCTCACATACTGCCCAATCCAGAGTTCTGGAGATCATCTTTGTGCCCCCAGCTATTTGGTCCTTTGATGTAAGAAGTCCCTGGATATTTTTCCATTTTTTCTTCTTTCTCCTCATTTCCATTGTTTCCACCATACCATTTTTAACTTGAATTAGTACAAACACCTGGTTGTGACTTCTTGCCTACATCTGCCTTTTGGCAGTCCATCCTCAAAGCTGCCTAAGAGTGAATTCTCTAAAAGTGCAAAACTTATCTTAAAATCCAGCACGACTTTCCATAATTTGCAAGGCAGACAAGATACTTCAGAATTTGCTCCCTGCCTACCTCTACTCTCATTCCTACAACTTTTTCTCATCACTTCTTTCCCTACCTTAAGCTTCAATAACTGGAATTGCATGAAAGTCCTGCTTGCCGTGGGCACTTTTTCCCAGTGCCACATCAGGTTACCACCACCCCCCTGCTCCTGAAAGGAGGGCTCCTTGGCTTTAAAAACACTCTCCTCATGGTATATTCCTGCCCCTTAATTGTTCTGGGAGGGGCCAACCAGACTGTAGGGAAGGGGCTTTGGGGAGGCATCTCTCTTCCTCTAGTTTTGCTGGATGTGAGTGATGAAGCCTGCAGCTCTGTTGCTGCTGGCAGTATCTTGAGACCAAGAGGGAACCTGCCCTGGTTATGCTGATGGTGAGAAAAGCAAAGAAGAGAGAGCTAAGGCACCAGGATCCTTTATGGGGGAATTAAACTCCTGCATGGACTTCCAGTTATATGCATTTAGCAAGAGTTTTCTGTTACCAGGAGCTCCAAACAGCCTGATTCATGGTGGTTTAAGCCCTTGCGCCTGTGTTCAAGCTATTTTTTTAGATGTAGGGTTAACATGCATCCCAGGGGATCAGGACAGCACCAGTTTATGTATGTTGAATCCTCCTCTACTCCCAAAGTCATCTAGGTCTGGACAATAGAGTTTGTGTTTGCACTCTTGGAATTATTCTGAATGGACCCCCTCTGCCTGGCAGACTCCTACTCAGATGGCTACAGCCTGTTCGTGCATCAACTCTACAGGGGAGGCTTATCGACCTCTGTCCTTTCTTCCCTGCTTGTCTAAAGGGGATCCCCTGTCCCTTTGTAGCAACCCCTGTTGTGAGAATATGCCTGGTACTGCATAGACTACACTGTGTTGAAATTATTTATATTTACTTCATATTAGATTGTAAGCGTATGGGCAGGTACCACGTGTTTTCAACAAATGATTGTTAAAGATGTAAAAAAACAATCAAGGATGTTGTTTTACAGTAGGTAGAAAAATCTGAGCCACCAAGTGGCTGAATAATTATTTATGGGTGACACAGACTGACAGAGACTCGGCCTCCTTGTACAAGGTCATGGATGCTCGTGACCAGCAGAGAGCAGTCATTGCGAGATGTCTCCTGACTAGGCATTCTCAGCCTCCAAATTCTAATCCCAAGGATTCCAGGAGGGTGTTCTGGGCTCTCACCTGGCCCAGGGAGCCCACTAGAAGACCACTCTGAGAATGCCCCTAGGGCTACCCAGCTGCTGGCTGACGATTTTGTGAATGCTTAAGCTAGGTGGGGACCACCCCCCAACTTCTGGAGGCTAAAGTTTATTACAATGGACAGGGTCCATGGGTCCCCATTTCCCATCTCAAAATGAAAGCCTTTTTGGTTTTAAGCAGAATTCAGGCTCCTTAGTACCGACCACCATTTGTTATTTCTCGGTTGCCCCTTGTCCTAGTGCATGGGCTAGAGTGTGGGTGGGGCTGCCCGGGCTGCCATGAATGGATTCTCTATTGGAAAACCAGAGTGAAGGGAGGCAGAAAGGCCTTTCTTCGACTTTTCTGGACAGTCTGCTCAGTCTGCAGTGCAATGAGGAAGATGGTATGAAGCAGTACCCTGAGTTCACTCCCCTGCTGCCCTGGAAATCTTAGTTCATTAGGAATCCCCATCATTCTAGAATTTTGAGGACTCAGGGCAACCTAGGAAAAGCTTTTACTCCTTTACAAAGATTCACAACAACCAATGCCATGGGCAGCCCGGCGAAGAGAGTCTTAAGTTGCCTGACTGGCAATGGATGTTTTAGGAAACATTTTGCAATCAGAAGTGAAGGTAAATGGAAGGAGGCAAAAAGAGCTGCTGCAGATCCCCCCAACATTCCAAGTCTTGCACTAGCACTGGAATGGCTTAACCATGGCCACTGACAAGGGTGGGGCCCATGGCCAGGCCACTTAGCATTGAGGGGGTAAGGCATTGGCCCCTGCAGACTCTGTCCATGGTTTGCTGCATGATGCTAAAGGGCAGAGTGTGGAAGCAGGAGACTTTGCAGAGAGTTGGGAGAAGTAGAATCAGCCCATGAGGATGAAGTCCTTGCCCTCCAACACGGCACTCAGGACACTTCTCCAGCACTGTCTCTGCAACCCCATCCTGGCATCTCCTGCACACAGAAACTCCTTATGCTCCTGCATCACCAAGAGCTCCTGAAACTTTCAACCGCAGTGTCTGTGTTCATCCATTTAACTCAGTCTGGAATGGTTCTGTCTTTTCTATCCAACCAAATTATAAACAAGCTTGAAAACCCAGTTGAAATGATTTCTCCAGAAAAGTCTGGCTTCTATGATCTTCCACAACAGAAGGAATTGGGGTCTTTTCTTGCTCCTAAAAACTTTGGACATATTTGACTTCACTACGTAGCTTAACTACGTGAGGGAGAGTCTTTGTGTCTATGGGGAGTGTGTGTTCACAGCTACTGTCTAAGGTCCCGGGGTGGAGTGGGGAGGCGCACTGTCTTGTCCATGCCTCCAGAATCTCTCTGTTTCATAGTCGATGCTCAGAAATGTTGAATGAGTTGATGGTGGACTATGAATACTGTGAGGAGACTGCCATTTTCAGGAAGATAAATTTCATATATGAGAAAAAATGTGTTTTCTTCTCTTGGTTTGGCAAATAACTCTCATCCCCTAATGGAAAGCTTTAACTGAAACCTTGACTCTGTATTTGGAGGTAATAGGCCTTAGTAAAAATGGATTACAGTTCATAAACTCTTTTCCTACATGTTAACATACTACAGGGCTGAAAAAAGGTAACTTAGCTTGGCAAGAAAAATAGTATTTAACATCAAAATAACAATTTCCTGGATTCCTGTGCAGGCTTTAAACTTGTCCTGTACCCTTGGCCCTGAAGGAGAAACTGTGAATTAATCAGTAACTGCTATAAATCAACAGGAATTCCCAGCTTTTTGCAGTACTTTTGCTAGAAGGATGAAGGAAGAAATGGGACACAGTGGGCCTGATGGGGTTATGGCTGATAGCCAGCCTTTCCTGGAAGTGCTTTACCTAGCAGACATTGTAACCCTGGACATTGTACATTGTTACCATTCTTATTTGGAAGATGATGGACCTGAGACTCTGCACACGATGGTCCCAAGGTCACGCAGCTAAGAACCTAATTGCACTTGATTTTAGAGTCCAGATTCTTGACCACTCTGCTATATGTTCTACTTAATTGGAAGCAAGGACTTGGTACAAGTTCAGGTTCATGGAGGCAAACTGAGGCAGACAAAGAGTCAGGCTCTGAAGGTCCATATCTCCAGTCCTTCACCCCAGAACCATGACTGGAGTTCCCCAGGCCAACACTAGTGGGCTCTAGAAGAACCTCCATGGTCGGGATCTAGAAGATGACTGGGCCTGGGGTCTGAGCCTAGCTTTGTCAGGGAGCAGGGTACCTTTTGGCATGGTGCTTGAGCCCCTGATGCCTTGGTGCCCTCATCTGTACAATGGGTTTGTTCTGAGGCTGAGTGACATAATTCATATAAAGAGTGCAGCATAGTTCCAATGCACAGGAGGAGAAGGAGAAGAAAGAGGAGGGAGAGGAGGAAGAGGGAAGGCAGCAACGGGAGTAATTGTGCTGCTAGGGCAGGGGAAGGAATCTTTGCTTGCCATCTTAAAGTTTCCCCCATTTCTATGGTCATAGAATGTTATGAAAAAAAGTAAGATTCCCAGGAAACCCCTCAGGAATCTATTTATCCCCTGTGTTGTTCTACCAGCCACCTTGTCTACCAGTTCTGACCTGGTGCCTAATTACTACTTCTCTTTTGCCTCTTTCCCTCCCACCTAGATTTGCCCATCCTCTGGATGATAGATGGGCCACCTAGCTGTTTGCAAGACTGGCTATTGTGTCTGTGGCTGGTTTCCCAGCTTGGACCTCAGCCTTGGCACTGCCTCCTCAGTGTCTGCTCATTGACCATTGGGGCTGTGAGTGGCTTCCCCTTTTGGGCCCTGGTCCTGGGCATTGCCCCTTCAGTATCTGCTCATTGGACATGGATCTGTAGGCATCTCCCCATTTGGACTCCATTTGGACCCCAGCTTACCCTTTAGTTCCCAAAGCACCCTGCAGCCTGACAAAACATTATCAACCCAGTCCATGTCCATCAGAGTTTGGGGCTGACTGGAATCACTCACCTTAGAACTTCCTGCTGGTTATGGTAGACCAGGGAGCCAACAGGTGAGGTTCTTCCCTCATTGTGGTAGGATCTGCAAAGCTAGGTCCACCTTCTAGCAAAGTCACAAGGATGTTTCCCTTAAATGAGAGGGGAGTGAGGATTATTCCCTTGAGTCATCACATTTACTTTAAAACTGGATTATGATTTATGAATTTTAGGAAAAAGTCTCATTTTCATTGATGCTCAAATGCCAAGGGCCCTGGTGGTAGGCAAGGCCCTTTGGTTTAGTTTATCCGTGGCTCAGCCATTTTCACAGTGTGAACCAAGCTGACTGCATTTCTCACTCAACTGTAACCCTCATTCATCATTTGTGTTTATAATAACCTACATACTCCAAGGCTATTGACAAAAAGCAGCCTGATGATGGCTGCGGCTCTTTCCACGTCACCGGAAAGGATCTGGGTAATATGTGACTTCTCTCAAGATCGCCTGGCTTTGAAAAATATACACAGAGTGACCCACAATGGACCCTAAAAATCCCAATTTGCTATCCCTTATGCATTTTCTGCATCATTAAAAATGTTGGTTGTTTCAGATTGCTGAGGTATAATTCAGTGGGTCCACAGTTGATTTATGAGAGACAGAGCTGTGAAAGTGCAGAAATATTGTGTTGTGGTGGAGGTAGTTTATGTAGATAAAGAAAATGCTGATGGAGGAAGTCCAACTCCAGGTTGGCTGTAAGAAAAGATATATTTTAGTGGCCCTTCAAATACATGGAGGCCAAAACTTTCCAGGTTAATATCACATATTGACACTCTGGCCTACATTTTCAGTTTCCTTCCTTCCTTCCTTCCTTCCTTCCTTCCTTCCTTCCTTCCTTC